>QJPP01004477.1:0-141814 GCA_003996215.1 Jaltomata sinuosa
GGCAGGGCCGGGGTGCTAGTGTAGTTTTCTTGTTACTTGAGATGATTTTTAGCCTCGGTCGGACCGAGCACCTGAGATGACTTTCTACTGTTTAGACCCGGTTATGCCCGGGCACCCTTGGAGGGGTTTTTTTTTGAGATATTTTCCTACTACGTTAGGCCTGGACAGGGTCTGGGCATGCATATTCGAGACTGGGTCTCTATCTTGATACCAGACTTGTTTCCGGACGACATGTTTGATACTGAGTTTTAGTATGGGCTCTGGGACCTCCATGGACCTTTCCATCCGGGCCAGGGACTTCGGGCTGCGTGTGCCGGAGGAGGGGTATACGGCGGAGTAGAGGTATACGGGCAGTGTCCTTCCATGGAACCTACCTGCTGGGCCGGATCGGCACCAGAGGAGGTACATACAGAGATACCATTTCACTTGAGACCTTTATGCATCATATCATTCATTGTTTGAGGCTCCACCCTTGTTTGTTGTTTGTTGATTGTACGCTCCGGTAGTATGGGATGCCGGAGGGTTTGTTTTCACTTGTTTGTGTTCCTCGGTTGTATGGGCAGCCGGGGGACTGTAGGTAGACTCTTTCTATTTACTTGTAGAATTGTTCCCTGTTACGGTTAATTATGAAATTGGTTACTGCTAGACTGTTAGTTGCTGGATTGAGATTGATATGATTAGTTGGGCTTGATTCATGTCTCTAAGCATGTCTATCATTACTCTTCTCTCTTTTTCTTACACTTGAGGTTACCGGTATGCCGTCCCTTTCGTAAACTTATTTTATATGCACTGTTATTGCAAGGATCCCAGGTGCGTTGTTTCTTACTTTCACCTGTGCCTTTGGTGTGTATATTCTGCTTACTAGCCTCATCTGTGGTTCTGTTGATTTCCCTCTGGGCTAGTTTCCTGTGTACCTTTCGTTGATTTCTGCGACTACTTGCTTCTATTCTGTCTATTACTGCACTTTTATCTTATATGTGCCCAGTCGGCCTATGATACCTACTGGGTACCTTATCCTTCGCATTTGGTGCTCACCCCTACCCCCTGCATCTTTGGGTGCAGATCCTAGCGTGGGCCATCGTCGTTAGATCGCTGTGATTCATGCTTGGAGATCTGTTGGGGGCTACTTCAGACTGAGGGTGAGCTCTTGGCGATCGGAGCTTAGCTTTAGTTTATCTTTTGCTTCATGTACTCTACTACCATTCAGAGACATCTGTATATATTGTTTTGGATCGTTTGCACTCCATGTATGTAGTTTTGGCTCTATACTATGATACCAGGTCTTGGGGTTTGGTTTAGCTTCCGCATATGTATATATTTATATCCATATTATCTGTTCTCTTCGTCTTGTTCCCATATTTGCTAGATAGTAGCCCATTACTAACTGTTCTGGGCTACGGGGATTGGTTCACCTACCGGGGGTTGTAGGTGCCATCATGACCGAGAAATTGGGTCGTGACAGAAACCAAACTAGGGATGTTGGAATATTAAGTAGTCATTGAGCCACTTCAGGCGCACAACAGGCGAACCGCACATTGAGGAGTGCGCTTTGCATGGTCCATTTCCCTTCTCACTAGATTCACCTCCCAATATTCGAGTCCATATACACCAAGCCATGCGATTGCACGCTTCACTGTGCATGTTACACCATAGATCGCATGGTAAAAATAGAACACTGGTAATAATATGACGAGTTTAGACCCTGACATGTGCCTAGCATACGATCGCACCTCCCATTGTGCACATTGCACACCGGGTTCACACTATAAACTAGAACACTGACAATTCCTCCAAAATTTTAGCATGCCATGCGACAATTAAGGCATTTCGCATACCTCATTGTGCTCTTCGCACATCTGTTCACACAACAACAGGCAAATCACTGGCACTAATCTCTTCAACTACTTGTGTGACTGATAAGGCATCTCATCCCAGCCCATTTGCATTTTGCATGATGCCTCAAGGACTACTCTGTTCTCCTAATATCCAGTGTAATTGAGGACAATTCTCCATTTTTGTTTGGGGGTGCTCAAATTGCTTAAAAAGTTTCCTTGTTAATAGTAGATTAGCAATAAACTCTGAGGGTTTTCTTAATACCACGATTCTTTCCAAAGGAGCAAAAAAATTTCTTTATTTTTCATTTGTCGAACTAGTTTGGTGTTTCCCTATGATAGATTGAGAGGCAAATTTCTTAAGGAAAAATGCCAAGTTTTAGTTTTAATTTGAGTATGTGCTTTGCTTGTCCCGAAATGGACTCACAAAAAAAATCTTGAAAATTGAGGAGGGAGGGAAAATGAATTTTGAGGAAAGCACTCTCTTGTCATGATTTGCACAATTTCGGTTTGGCTTGATCAATTCAAAGATGAGTGTGTAATGAACTCAGAATAGCTTGTAAAAAATCATTTATCCCAATTAATTTTGAGACTAATGTCTCAAATTCTTGTGATGTGATGACTTGTGTGGTGAGGCTATATTTTTATTCTTATGCATGTGTGTCATCTAGAACTTTCCTCGAATGTGATATAAGGAAAAATTCGAGATGTAACCGAGCTTGGAAGATGATCTTAGGCCCTTTTTGAATAGACACTTCACTAAAATTCCTTCTCTTGACATTGTCCCTAGTGAACCCCTTTGAGCTTGTGACCTTTCTTTGGCACCTTGTTGACACCTTGACCTTTTTGGAACCTCTATTCTTGCACCCATTCTCCCTAGTGACTCAAAAGTTAAACATAGGCTAAAAGCCTAAGTTTAGGGGGAATGTAAATGATAACATAGGTAAAAGCCTATGTTTGTGGATGTATGTACTCAATGTGGAGAAGAAAGGGAATACACTTCGAGTACAAGGTAGCATCTTATGTTTAAATTTAAAATTGCTCCAAAGTCCAATGCAATGAGAAAAATGATTTGAAAAAGAATTGGTGCTACCAAGTGAAGGTTATACAAGGAGGTTGAATAATAAAGATTGAAGGGAAAAGATTGTGTTGTGTGAGGGAGAAATAAGGTGAGTCAAAGTTCAAAAATGTGAGCAGTGTTTGAAATTATAACAATGAG
Organism: Jaltomata sinuosa; assembly: GCA_003996215.1. Lineage (NCBI taxonomy): Eukaryota > Viridiplantae > Streptophyta > Magnoliopsida > Solanales > Solanaceae > Jaltomata > Jaltomata sinuosa. The sequence continues at coordinate 3,052 of QJPP01004477.1, forward strand.
AATTAGGGAGGTTCAGTCACTTGAGCCAAATGCAATCCTCACTTTAGCCCTAGCAAACATCATAACTCGTAAGTCCTTAGTGATGCTGAGCTTGGTAACTCTACTTTAGTGGCGAATTACATGAAGGGCAAGCCTATGGTTTGATATGTGTGCCCTTGAACTTCATTGAGAGAGTGAGAGTTTTTTTGGTTCTCTTATGATCCCTTATATTGTGAATTGCATGATTGTTAGTGGGATTCTCTCTTGTGGTGAGTGACATCATGCACTCAAATTGAAACATAATGTCTCTATTTCAATTGAGAGGAATGAATGAGACAAGTTGTGTGGTGAATCTCGAGGCAAATGTTGATGGTCCATGCCAATGACTTGAGAAGCTTAATCTTGTTTAAATGGAAAAGTCCCCTATTTTTGAGTGAGAAAGAAGTCATTTTGATGAATATTTTGAAATAAGCAATTTCCTTGAGAATGTGGTGGTCCAAATCGAGATACGCATTATAGTTGAGTAGTTGTTTGTTATTTTTCTTAGTTTTTAGAATATATTAATATTTTGTTCCTTGATTGAGTTTTAGAGCATAATTCATTCCTTACCTTGTGAGTGTCTTGCTTGAGTACAAATAATAGTTAAAGTTTGGGGGTTTGATAAGTGGATAATCTATAAACTTATGGGCTTTAATTATATGAATGCGGGTACTCTTGGTCAAAAGTAGTAAACAAGGAATTGGACCCAAAAGAGCTCAAAAGGAGTTGAAGTGTGAAGTTTATCAAGAGAGGTGAAGATTCTGCCAAGAGGTACGGCCACTGCGACACATAAAATGCTTCGTGCGGTCTGCACCTCCCTCCGCATGAAGCTCAGAAGAAGAAGAAGAATCTTCTAGGGGGTGCGACCACCGTATGACATGCACAATGCTTGGTACGGTTCATACCCCACTTCGTTCAACACCCAAAGTTCAATCCAAGTCACTCGTCCACTGAGGTGGAGCTGTGCGATCCTCATAATGAGATATGCAAAAATGCACGTCGCAGTGCACATCTCCCGAGAGGCATTTTTGTCCACTTTTATGTAATGATTTGGGAACATTCAAAAACCCAATTTAGGCATACTTTTTCATACTTTTGAAGACTTGATGGGTAATCTCAAGATAAAATTCGAGCATTAGCATGACTTAAAAAATAAACAAAACATAATAACAGAAGCTTAACTGAAGTAATGAGCAACTTAGCCTATTTATATAAGTAAAAGTCTAAGGATACAAATCAGAAAATGGCTAAATATCTGACTCTATGTCTGAAAGCCTTTACTACTGGCGAGTTGTTAGGACACGCCCCCAGCTAACTCTAAATACTGAAATACTGAATACATAATCTACATACTGAAATGAAACTAAACTCCAAGTCCTCGAAGGACAACGACTCACCAAGATGACTAGATGTGTTGTTGATCTACTAGCCACGGACTGGGGAGCGGGCTACAGAATCTACATCATAAGAGGATGCAGCACAAAGAAATATGCGGTCAGTACTATGGAATGTATTGAGTATGAGAGATATACATAAGTCATGATAAAAATATACTTGAAAGCATGCTTACAACTTAGTTCATGCATAAATAGATTAAATCATAAGTAAATAACATAATGGAAAAATAAAGCATGAGATAAAAATCAAAACCAAAAGTAAGATATCCTAAGACTTAGAAAACTTGAAAACATTCATACGGGAGTTTTTCTTAACCGATATTAAACCATGATGAGCTATATGGAGTCCAGTGTCATGCACCCACACTGAAAAAGGTTGTCCTAACCGTCCAAAGTTAGAACCATGTCATACCAGAATCCTGTCATAAGCCACCGAGGGCAACCTATGGTGGCATGTAGTTTTGGGACTAAGGGTACTCTCACCTAGTCCGACTCGGTGCTAAATACTACTCCCAAAACAAAACATGAGGCTCACATATATGTGACATATTTGGATGTTAAAACTTTTTCATAAACATGTTCATAACCCGGATCTTCATAATACTCACGAACCCTCGGTTTAGAAAATGATTCATGAGCATTCATGGCACATTGGGTGTCTTGTATTGCATAACAATTCATAATTGGAAAACTTGTATGGCCTTAGTTCAATTTCATAATAACATATATTTTCATAAAATATAGGAACTAGGCATGCACTTACTTAAAATTCATAAAATCATACTATCAAATACCCCAATTTACTTGAAGCAATTCATGCATGTAAAGTTTGCTATAATTAGCCTTCAATTAATTAAATAGGACTTCACATGTTAAAACCCATGCAAAATCATACAATTTAATAGTAAATTTCACAATAGAATCATGAGAGAATAATTTATAGCAAAGCCCATAAGAATTGGATAAGAACCCTAGTTTAAAATTACTGAAAATCCATATGGAGAATTGGAGATTTTGGGCTAAAGGGTGGAAGGAACCCATTGTTGATTACCCACATACCTGAACTTGAAGCTTTCTTAACTTTGGACTTGAGGATGGAGACTTGGAGATGAAACCCTAACTTAAAGCTTGAGATGATGGAACTCTTTTTCTTCTTTTGGAACTTGACTGAAAGAGGGAGAGAACTTAGGCCAAGTGGGTTTAAAATCCTTCTAAATAGGCCTAAAATGACTTAGTATAGGAGTTAAAAGAGTGAGAAATTACAAAAATACCCCTGGACTTAAGTTTGGAAAAATTAATAAAATGACTCGGCTTCAGGGACCACGAGTCTGTCTACGGACCGTCAAAGTGAATGATGGACCATTATCTGGTCTATGGTTTCAGGAAACACTTCTAGGAGTCTAATGGAATTATATTACATGAGTCACTCTACGGTCCTCGATTCTGAACAACAGATCATCCTGTGACTCGTGGTTTTAAATTTAGGAAATGGGGATCCTCTGAACCTCAGGAATTATGGATGGAGGTATGGGTCGTGGAATGGGTTTTCAACCTACTCGTGCAAATTTTAGAGGACTTGGTACCTATTCGAATGTGATTCCATGGGTTACAGGATGGACCGTCATTTAAAACGATGACCCACCAAGTCACTCGTGGAAACTGGGGAAGAAAAACTGAATTTTGACAAACCACAGGTCACTCTATGGATCGTGGATTTGGACTACGGGTTGTGAACCAATCAGTGATTTTGAAGATGAAAATTTTAAGGTTCAGGTTAGAAATCAAGAGTCACAGTACGGACCGTGGTTCTGAACCATGATTCCTCATCCTGTCCGTAGTCACTGACCGTGCTGCAATAAAATGCCCATAACTTTTTACTCTAAACTCAGATTAATGCGCGTCAGTGGTGTTGGAAAGAAGACTCAAAAACCTTTAATTTGGTGGGTAGTAGGACAGCTAACTCTTTATATTCTAGGAAGAATAGTCGATTGAATCTGATGCTAGTTTTAATCTTATAAGAAAACTAATTTGGTTGAGGTGCTTTAAACTTAACTTGATTATGGGAGTTTCTTTTGAACATGATGCGCACCTAAAGAACTCACCAGGAAAATGATCATTACACTCATGGAAAAGGTTCGCACATTAGCTTAGTATTTTTGGGGTGTTACAATATCTCCCCCTTGGGATCATTCGTCCTCGAATGAAGACTAACTAGGCTGAGCTAGTAGGGAAAGAGATGCAATCCCACTAACTGAGTCCTAAAAGCTAGAGTACTGACATGGTAACTGATTTCTGGCTGAAGTATGAACTGAGATGGATTCGTGAGATCTATATGCATACTGAGAGTATAAGAAAACTGATATGATATGAAACTGGATACCCAACATGATAACTGGTCTGGAGTGATAGTAGGGACTTAGCTGAAACTCATAAAGAACGAACGCATTCTCAGAAACGGTAGTTAGCTGAAAAGAGCATAAAACTGAGAGAAGTAGACATACAGGAAAACTATCCTCTTCTAAATACCATACTTACCACTTGCAACTAAAATTCTCACCAGGGCACATATAGATACTAAGGTCTGAGTCTAACTATCCGCTTTTCCCATTTTCAAGCCTATCTTGACTAAATCTCTTGCATCTAAAGTTATCTCCTAAGAATAGTATTTCCTTCTATCACAGCAACCAACCAACTTTGAGCTCATAATAAAAGAGTCACTAGTCACACAAAGCAAAGGCCCACATGTTTTCATCATGATATTCAAGCTTATAACTATGGTCACCTAATGGTTTTATGGCTTACCCTATCCAAGACTTCTCCTCTCTTTCCTGGCATATTTATGAGCTGCAACATCAAGAACTTCTACAAGGAAATATACCAAAATTCCTCAACAAGAACACCAAAAGGAAAAGAAATCCACTACTTCTCATCTAGGCTAATACATATCTTTCATCACTAATATCTATAACAACACAAGGCAAGATCACCGAGGTAATAGAGTGGGAGCATGAATATCACGAATAAAAAAATATTGATCGGTCTTTACTTACACTTAGCTTGATCTAGCCACTCAAGGTGAGCTATGAGAAGTCGAGTGAAAAGGGCATGAGTACCTCACATCCTGGACTTACAAAGCATGGTTAGAGTAAGGAAATCAGAAGCATTAATTATTCGAGAAATTTGGTATGAGCATATACATGATGTAGCATGATTTCATTAGCCATTAAGGCATATCTTGAGAACTGAGTATATAGATCTGAGCATAGTGTGAGATATGATGTCACGACCCGATTTCTCAAGTCATGATTGCACCTACAATCTCCCAGTAGGCGAACCAATTCCCGTAGCCCATAACGGTTAGTAATGGGCTACTACCTAACCAAAACGCACCAGCAAGTAGAAATAAGTGAAAGAAAAACTCGAATATAAATACATAAGGGAAACTACACCAACCCCAAGATTGGTATCGACAGTACAGAAGCTTCTAATAGAATACAACTGCTAGAAGTAACAAAATGATAAGTACAACTGTCTCCGAATATACAAAGAGTAACAGTACAAAAGATGAGATGTAGACAAGCCCCGACCATCAGGCGCTCACCCTAGTCTCGAAGATCCAAAAGTCGCACGAGTCTCCAATGCGTTCAACAACAAAAGCTCATCTAATATCTGCACCAAATACAGTGCCGAAGTATGGTATGAGCACCAAAACCAAGGGTACTCAGTAGGTATCATCGGCCGACTGAGCGCATATAAGATATAAAAGTAGTAAGTAATAGATAGCAAGAAAGCAATCACTGAAGCAATAAGCAAGGCACAAGGATCTAGCACAGATCATCCATAACCAAGAGCTTCAAGTAACACATGCTAGCACAGAGATACAATTACATAGAATCACAGGTGAAGGAAAGGAGAACACACTTGGAGTCCTTGCACAATAATATAAGTAAGTAGAGAGAGAGTTGAGAAAATGGCGGTATAGTGGTAACCTCAAGTGGAAGGAAAAGATGGAGAGCAGTCTAACATACTCAAAATGGAATCAACCAGTATAAGGAAATCATAACACCAATCCAATCATATGATATCATAACCAGGGAATCACCTCACAAGTACAACCCTAGGATGAAATAACTAGGCCACAATAACCGAGAGATACCACTCAGCTTCCCACAAGAATAGAACCAGAGTCTCACACTATGCTCAGAAGGCCACACAAAAGTGCCTCAATAAGATAGGACTCTAAAGCCCTCTCAATAATTAGATATCCCACAACAAACGCCTCAACAGGCTAGCCATCACTAATCTTTCAAGAACCGGGTGCCAAGACAAGCTCTAAGTAAAAACAGGAGTAAATATAGTCTACCTACAGTCCTAACGGCCGCCCATACAACCGAGGAACACAATCAAGTGAAAACAAACCCTCTGGCATCCCATACTACCGGAGAGTACACTGAACACACAACAAACAAGGGTGGAATCTAATGCGTGATATGATATAATGAGAAATAGAACCTCTGTATGTACCTCCTCCGGTGCCATTCAGGCCCAGCAGGCAGGTTCCATGGAAGGACTCATCATGTATACCTCTACTCCACCGTATACCCTTCCCTCTGGTGCACGCAGCCCGAAGCCCCAGGCCCAGAGCGGCAAGGTCCATGGAGGTCCCCGACCCAATACTAAAACTCAGTATCAAGATATGTCATCCGGAAGCAAGTCCGGGATCAAGATAGAGACCCAGTCTCAAGTATGCATGCCCAGACCCCGTCCAGGACTAAAGTAGTAGAAAATGCCTCAAAAACCCCTCCAAGGGTGCCCGGGCGTAACCGGGTCTAAAACTGTAGTAAATCAAGTCTAGTGCTCCGCCCCGCAAAGACTAGTATCAGTAATAAAATCAAGTCTGGTGCTCTTCCCCGCAGAGACCAGTATCAGTAATAAAATCAAGTCTGGTGCTCTGCCCCGCTGAGACTAGTACCAGTAATAAAATCAGTGCAAAAACATCCAAAAATCTCCTTTTCTATCAGCAACAGTACCAAAAATGGGCCCCAGGGCTATGCAAATTTAGGAAAACTGTCAGTAGTGGCTCACAGCCAAAACTGTAGTAAAACATGCAGGGGAAAACCTTTTTCATGGATGATATGCTCGCACACAAATATAAAAGTAGCCCAACGGCTCACAACAATTCCTATCAGCCCTGCACAGACCCAATAGCTACTCAGCAGATATAACCAGCCTAAAAGGATAATCTTTATGTCCGGGACTCGCGGACATTCCCAAATAGCCCACCATCTATGTTCCAGAGTCAATACAAGGCCACACAGGACCACAAAGGTAATATACATTACTACGCGAATACTACAAACAACGTATGAAATAGACGGACGAAAGGTGGACAAGGTCTGGGGTACCAACCTATAACAACCCATCCAAGAATGCTAATTAATGCAGTTATAGCCTATATACGTAAAGTCTAGATAGGGGAAAACCATAACCTACCTGTCATCCAATGACTAGCTGCGGGAACGGCATCGTCCAGACTCGAACAGCTCCGGGAAACTTTGAATCACATAAAACAAATACTTTCAACTGAATCCCCAAAGGCGTCTCTATGAAGCCTGACCAACCAAGGTAATGGAACAATAGCTAGAATTGACAAGGCTGCAAGAACGAGCCATAGCCAATTGATAAGGTGTTAATGACACACTCGCGACCAGCCAACTCCAAAGCATAACAATGAGGCCAATAACAATAACAAATGGCAGCTAAATCCAACAACAATACGTTAACCACATCTCCAAGGAGCGACGAGCTCTCGAGGAACTATTTCATGGCATACTTCACGTTTGTCCAATCCAATCACTATCGTATGTGATCCCAAAAAGAATCGCACAATTTCCCAATCCCTCCAGCACCTTACCATAACCAGAACACCACAACAATAACCAAACATAACAAGATAAAGGGGCTGTCCAAAGCCACAAATCCAAAATACCACTTCGGGGATCAGAAATCCATAAAACAATACTAGAACATATAATAACGAAGGAGGGTCGTAGGGGAGAGATTTCCTTGACAAAAATATTCAATATCCCAAGATTAACAACCTGCCTCCTTGCAGGAACAACAAACAGATCCAAAATCAACAAGAAACTACTACAAGATATCGGCAACAATAACTTTTCATAACTAGAAGCTTAAAATCTTGATCCAACAAATAGATAAGTATACGGGATCCATACCTCACCAAAATAACTCCATAGCTACTGCCAAATACTCAGAAAACACCTGCTAGCTCGCTGCATCAACACCCACGAAGATACGCCATGAAATCGACGGGACAAACTACACCAAAATGACGAGCTCGCGACATAGAGCAACTTCCGTTAAACTTCCGAATTGAAAGGATCAAAGTCCATGGATTATTTATGGACTTTCCTTCTGATTTTCTGAAGTTTTTGGGTGATTTTTATGAATTAAAACGAAGCTGGAACACCTTTTATAAAGCAAAACCGACTTAGGATGCGGGCCCCACCTTGACGTGTCTGCTTGCGCGGTCTTACGAAAACGTGAATATCTCTCTATTTTGAAGTCGTATGGACAAACGGTTTAGTGCGTTGGAAACTAGACTCGTAGACCTTCGATTTGGTATATTGGGATCCCACTAAGTCTTTATAGATAGGGATAAACACCCCAAGACATTTAACCCGAATTTGAAGAGAATTCCTTAAAGGAATTTACAATAACTTTTTCCGACTTTTGTCTCGCAACTTGCTTGACTTCAAAACTTATCATACGACCATTTTCCCATTACAATACCTCATAACACATCCTTCTTAGTATATTAGACACTATTAGTCTTACCCCAAAGGCACGGGTTACTTTAAACCTTCCAAACGGGCGAGGTGTAACACGAGGCATTTCTTTAACTCAAACTTTTGAGTAAGGAATTCCTTTAACCTAGAACCTTGGTTTAATTCTTTGATATTACCAAGAATGTTGTCGGAAGTCAACGATTTCCAAAGTTGAAGCTCAAAAATGAGGAACGGCCATAAAAACCAAACAAATGGCCCGGGTACCAAACTACCGGTCCCGACAAGCCATAAATGACTTGGGCCGCTACAAGTAAGCTCTAATGGTACAAGAAAGGGGAAAATGTGTAAATGACCGGAAGGGTCATTACATCATCCACTACTAAAAAGACTTTCGTCCCCGAAAGTCAGGAAGGAAGAAAATATTAGAGATTTAAGAATAGCGGATTCAACGCCCATTCTACTCTCTCGGACAACCCGGGTAGCCTCCACGACCGGGCGACACCCAACAGAATAGAAACAAGCTTTAGTTTCTTACTAGCCAAGCTAGATTTTAACCTGCAAAGATCTGTCAACCCAAACTGAACCTCGAGAATCTAAACTGAAAAGCACCTACACAACACCAAAACCAGAGCACCAAGGCTGTCAACACACAGAACTCGAATCCTCAAAACCATACCAAGTGAATCTTTTATCACCATAAACTGGAAGTTGCATACGAATCGAACACCAGAACCACCCTCGAAATATCAACTGACACATCGGAGATCCATAGTTCCTGCTTATACTTTACCATGAATGAAGTCACCCATTTTATTCAAATGCGTTTTAAGCCAATATATAGGCTACTAGCCCTTGCCATCCAAGATAACAACCCGTAGCATATTATTGAAACTAAAGTTACCTTCCTTGACTGACCACCAACGAACGAACGAACATTTTTTATAACATCAAATTCGCTAACTAAACTGTGCCAGGTCTAAATCAGCTGAAAGTGAATGAACCAGGGCAACCTTTCCAAAAGACCCAAACCAAAACCACGATCCTGCAAGAAGTGTGGTAAGCCTACCACAAAGTCTGTAACCATGAGCAAAGCTCCCAACTCAAGAAAACACTGCTACTACTCCGAACACTCGAACACCATTTGAATGTGAAATTGCCTTACGAATCTCACCTCAGAAAGAAGTCCACCATGCCACGAATATCACATCCAAACACCCTGAAGGCAAAGGAAAAAGGTGCCTGGGGTTCAAAGTTACAATCTAGCCATAGAATTTTTTGCATATACTTTCAACTCATTCCTTTGGCTCGAATCAACCGTTCTACTGGTTCTGCAAACACCAACCACTTCGAAGCATATATCATAACAAACTTCTAGTCCATACTGGCCGAGTCTAACCAACACTGGAACCCCATATAAACAATAACTCCAGAGAAATCAATTAAACAAGCTTTCAAATCCTGGGCAAACTAATGGCTATTACCAGTCTCTACGTATCATCAGAGCTCAAAATAGCCTCGCTAGTATCAACCCGCACAAGTTGACCACATAAAGCATACACCACTGCTGAAGCTCAAACTTACGCCGCTGAGTCTGTCCAACCATGGTAGAAGAACCTCGTACTAGCTAGAACACTGCTGAAATCTAGAATATCTCACCTCTTGCAGAGGTTAGCTAAGGACTAGGTGTCCAAGGGAAATAGCCGCATCCACAACTAAAGTAAAGAAGCTAAGTTGACCGCACATACTGCCTCCCGGCACTAGGATGCTGCAACCAAATAGAACTACCACGAATCATTCGATGTAACCTGCCAAGCCATGATTCTGAACCCCAACTTTCAAAACTACTAACTAAAGCCTTGGTCGAACATGTATGCTGCCAATGAACCCTTAAGAACCCAAGCCAACTAGGCCTGAAAATGCAAGTTGCCAACACTGCAGTTGCTACTGAAACAAAACCAATCGATGGAAAACCCACATCAATGTGTAGACGGATGAATCGAATCACCGACACACAATCCTAAAGCAAACCTTCATCGCCACCTCAGGCAACTACGAGGACACATAAACACATACAAAGAATTATCTCCCTTCTTTTTCAACTAAACAAAAATGCTTCCTTAGCACATACTAAACCTTACAAATCATTTCTCGAATAAGAACCTGAAGCCATTACCTTACTACTCATAGCTACACATCAAATTCAATAAGGAAGGAGAAGGATGGGCCGGATGCCCAACTTACCCGAAATGCCTACAAATACAACCCAAGCACGAGGTTACGATCAAAATTTAGTTGGAAGTGCTAAAGTCAAGACCCAATCACGATGCCAACATCCAGAGCTCATCGAAAAAAACTACGATCAAGATTCATTCCAACTGGAGCTAGGGATACAACAAAACACCCAACGGACCAGGAAGTGGAGGAGACTATGGGAACAACCCATATACCTGCCAACCTACTAAGCTAATTAACAAAGAGGGTCGACTCTAGACACTCGGGAGACCAAACAAATCTATGCACACTAGCATAACCAATATCTCCCAACTGAGGCAAAATCTCAACTCCGGCCCAACTATCAGTAATACACCAAACCATCACACGGATCTCTAGCCACGCTAGATAACAGCCTAGGCAACAACCTTCTAGGACCTCTCAACAAAGGAAACCCAACCAAAAGTCCAGAATCACAATGAAACATGGGTAACCCAACTAGAAACAGAATAACAAGAACTACCCACGAGCTACAACTCTGGGAAAATACCTCTCAAGGCTAACTTACCCCCATCCACTACTAAAGTATAAACTACCAATAAAATAACATATCGGTACTACAATTCGGGTAGCCAAACAACTTAAACAAATAGCAGGTAGGCATATAAGAAAATAAATGACAGAAGGGATAAAATCGCAACACAAGCAGGACTATCACAAGACAAAGGTAGCAAAAGCCTAACCTGGAGCAACGATATCAGGAACCTCTACCTCTGGCCCACCAAGAGGAGTATCAAGCTGATGGGATATAACTCTGGACTGAGTAGTCAAAACTAAAGGCCTAACCGGCCCTCGCCGGGGATAATATCTATAAAGGTAACCAATCTCTCCACAGTGATAAAAACCAGGCTGTCTGGGGTACATAATCCTGGGGCAATTCCTAACAAAGTACCCATGCTCACCACACCAAAAATAGCCTATACCAGTTGAAGCCCAATGGGAAAATCTCATCTCGTACTCCAATACTGACAAACAACCCTGCTGAAGAACTAAAAGCTCAACTATAACTGAAGCACCACTCACAGAACCAGGTACTGGAACACTCACTGGAGGACTCAGAGTCCTAGCCACGGTGTCTGAAGCACTGAGGTCGCTATAACTCCAATCGGAGGTTGGGCTGACCCCACACTCCCTATTTAGTGCGGTAAAGCCTCACTCTAGAGTCCTGGTGATGATGGAAGCACTGAAGAAACAGGCACAGAAGCCTCGGCACCAACCGCTATTGTACTCATATGAGGCATCTCAGAATGAATGAATAACCGAAGTCTAGAAATCAATAAAGCCAGGAACGCACGATGAGGAGCCAAAAAGATGAAACTTTTCCCAACAATGCCTTGTAGCCTCCCGCATATAGGACACGGACGTCATTGTACCAATCCACGAGACTCTACTTAGACACTTGCTTTTGTACCATGACACCGGTGAACCTAGAGCTCTGATACCAAGCTGTCACGACCCGATTTCTCAAGTCATGATGGAACCTACAATCCCCCAGTAGGCGAACCAATTCCCGTAGCCCAGAGCGGTTAGTAATGGCCTACTACCTAACCAAAATGCACCAGCAAGCAGAAATAAGTGAAAGCAAAACTCAAATATAAATACATAAGGGAAACTACACCAACCCCAAGACTTGGTATCGACAGTACAGAAGCTTCTAATAGAATACAAGTGCTAGAAGTAACAAAATGATAAGTACAACTGTCTCCGAATATACAAAGAGTAACAGTACAAAAGATGAGATGTAGATAAGCCCCGACCATTAGGTACAACCAGCTTTCAAATATATTTCAGTATGAGGACTTTGATATACCGATTCTATCTGAGCTCTTGGAATTGGAATAAATTTGACAGCGGATCGCGAAATCTTGGTGATCTTCTCTATCTAATGAATGGGGAGTCCTCTTTAAAATTGCCCGCCCTGCACCCACCCAACGAAGCCAACATAAATCTGATCCGAATAAAAAAAATAAAAGGAAATTTTATTATTGTGGTATACCAGCCACCCTCACCCTAGTCTCGAAGATCCAAAAGTTGCACGAGTCTCCAATGCATTCAACAAAAAAAACTCATCTAATATCTGCACCAAATACAGTGCAGAAGGATGGTATGAGCACCAAAACCACGGGTACTCAGTAGGTATCATCGGCCGACTTAGCGCATATAAGATATAAAAGCAGTAAGTAACAGATAGCAAGAAAGCAGTCACTGAAGCAATAAGCAAGGCACAAGGAGCTAGCACAGATCATCCATAACCAAGAGCTTCAAGTAACACATGCTAGCACAGAGATACAATTACATAGAATCAGAGGTGAAGGAAAGGAGAACACACCTGGAGTCCTTGCACAATAATATAAGTAAGTAGAGAGAGAGTTGAGAAAATGGCGGTATACTGGTAACCTCAAGTGGAAGGAAAAGAAGGAGATCAGTCTAACATACTCAAAATGGAATCAACCAGTATAAGGAAATCATAACGCCAATCCAATCATATGATATCATAACCAGGGAATCACCTCACAAGTACAACCCTAGGATAAAATAACTAGGTCACAATAACCGAGAGATACCACTCAGCTTCCCAAAAGAATAGAACCAGAGTCTCACACTCTGCTCAGAAGGCCACACAAAAGTGCCTCAATAATATAGGACTCTAAATCCCTCTCAATAATCAGATATCCCACAACCAAAGCCTCAACAGGCTAGCCATCACTAATCTTTCAAGAACTGGGTGCCAAGACAAACTCTAAGTAAAAACAGGAGTAAATATAGTCTACCTACAGTCCCGACGGCCGCCCATACAACAAAGGAACACAATCAAGTGAAAACAAACCCTCCGGCATCCCATACTACTGGAGCGTACACTGAACACACAACAAACAAGGGTGGAATCCAATGTGTGATATGATATGATGTGAAAGAGGACCTCTGTATGTACCTCCTCCGGTGCTAATCAGGCCCAGCAGGCAGGTTCCATGGAAGGACTCAGCCTTTGTACCTCTACTCCACCGTATACCCTTCCCTCAAGAGCATGCAGCCCGAAGCCCCAGGCACTGAGCGGCAAGGTCCATGGAGGTCCCCGACCCCATACTAAAACTCAGTATCAAGATATGTCATCCGGAAGCAAGTCCGGGATCAAGATAGATACCCAGTCTCAAGTATGCATGCCCAGACCCCGTCCAGGACTAAAGTAGTAGAAAATGCCGCAAAAACCCCTCCAAGGGTGCCCGGGCGTAACCGGGTCTAAAACTGTAGTAAATCAAGTCTAGTGCTCCGCCCCGAAGAGACTAGTATCAGTAATAAAATCAAGTCTGGTGCTCTGCCCCGCAGAGACCAGTATCAGTAATAAAATCAAGTCTGGTGCTCTGCCCCGCAGAGACTAGTACCAGTAATAAAATCAGTGCAAAAACATCCAAAAATCCCCTTTTGTATCACCAACAGTACCAAAAATGGGCCCCCAGGGCCATGCAAATTTAGGAAAACTTTCAGTAGTGTCTCACAGCCAAAACTGTAGTAAAACATGCAGGGGAAAACCTTTTTCATGGATGATATACTCGCACACAAATATTAAAGTAGCCCAACGGCTAACAACAATTCCTATCAGCCCTGCATAGGCCCAATAGCTACTCAGCAGACATAACCAGCCTAAAAGGATAATCTCTATGTCCGGGACTCGCGAACATTCCCAACTAGCCCACCATCTATGTTCCAGAGCCAATACAAGGCCACACAGGACAAACAAAGGTAATATACATTACTACGCGAATACTACAAACAACGTATAAAATAGACGGATGAAAGGCGAACAAGGTCTGGGGTACCAACCTATAACAACCATCCAAGGATGCTAATTAATGCAGTTAAAGCCTATATACGCAGATTCTAGATAGGGGAAAACCATTACCTACCTGTCATCCGATGACTAGCTGCGGGAACGGCATCTTTCAGACTCGAACAGCTCCAGGAAGCTCTAAATCACACAAAACAAATACTTTCAACTGAAGCCCCAATTGCATCTCCATGAAGCCTGACCAACCAAGGTAATGGAACAATTGCTAAAATCGACAAGGCTGCAAGAACGAGCCATATCCAATTGATAAGGTGTTAATGTCACACTCGCGACCATCAAACTCCAAAGCATAAAAATGAGGCCAATAACAATAACATATGGCAGATAAATCCAACAACAATACGTTAACCACATCTCCAAGGAGCGACGAGCTCCCGAGGCACTATTTCAAGGCATACTTCACGTTTGTCCAATTCAATCACTATCGTATGTGATCAAAAAAAGAATCGCACAATTTCCCAATACCTCCATCACCTTACCATAACAAGAACACCACAACAATAACCAAACATAACAAGATAAAGGGGCTGTCCAAAGCCACAAATCAAAAATACCACTTCGGGGTTCAGAAATTCATAAAACAATACTAGAACATATAATAACGAAGGAGGGTCGTAGGGTAGAGATTTCCTTGAAAAAAATATTCAATATCCCAAGATGAACAACCTGCCTCGTTGCAGGAACAACAAACATATCCAAATCCAACAAGAAACTGCTACAAGTTATCGAAAAATACAACTTTTCATAACTAGAAGCTTAAAATCTTGATCCAACAAATAGATAAGTGTACGGGATCCATACCTCACAATAATAACTCCATAACTACTGCCAAATACTCAGAAAACACCTTCTAGCTTGCTGCCTCAACACCCACGAAGATACGCCATGAAATTGACGGGGAAAACTATACCAAAATGACGAGCTCGCGACGTAGAGCAACTTCCGTTAAACTTCCGAATTGAAAAGATCAAAGTCCATGGATTATTTATGGACTTTCCTTCTGATTTTCTGAAGTTTTTGGGTGATTTTTATGAACTAAAACGAAGCTGGAACACCTTTTATAAAGCAAAACCGACTTAGGATGCGGGCCCCGCATTGACATGTCTGCCTGCGCGGTCTTACGAAAACGTGAATATCTCTCTATTCTGAAGTCGTATGGACAAACGGTTTAGTTCGTTGGAAACTAGACTCGTAGACCTTCGATTTTGTATATTGGGGACCCACTAACGCTTTATAGATAGAGATAAACACCCCAAGATATTTAACTAAAATTTGAAGAGAATTCCTTAAAGGAATTTGCAATAACGTTTTCCGACTTTTGTTTCGCAACTTGCTTGACTTCAAAACTTATCATACGACCGTTTTGCCATTACAATGCCTCATATCAAATCCTTCTTAGTATATTGGACACTATTAGTCTTACCCCAAAGGCACGGGTTACTTTAAACCTTCCAAACGGGCGAGGTGTTACACGAGGCATTTCTTTAACTCGAACTTTTGAGTAAGGAATTCCTTTAACCTAGAACCTTGGTTTAATTCTTTGATATTACCAAGAATGTTGTCGGAAGTCAATGATTTCCAAAGTTGAAGCTCAAAAATGAGGGACGGCCATAAAGACCAAACAAACGGAGGGTACCAAACTACCGGTCCCGACAAGACATAAATGACTTGGGCCGCTACAAGTAAGCTCTAATGGTACAAGAAAGGCAAAAACGTGTAAATGACCAGAAGGGTCATTACATATGAGCTTCCATATATGATAGAGTAAGATTAGAATCACCATTTGGAGTAATTTCTATTTGTTCTAGGAACTGAGTAGGGGTGTGAATCCGTATGAAGTCTGTAAATTTGAATTAGGACCATGGCACTGACACACAAGGAATGCAAAATGTGTTGTAATGACAAAAGTATACTTATGATGCTAGGATTAAAATAAACTTATGCGCCTCCCCTAACCATGTTCTAACACTCCTTATCATCACTACCTGAGCCTCCAAAATCTGACCATTTTACATCCCACCATCTCCCCCTTCGATTCATGCTAACCTTCTTAGTCTATGTACCTCACACCAACTTCTCAAAGGAACTATGATCATTTCACCCTACAGAACATACACTACTCCAGAATCTAGAATTAATACCCATTTCCTTCTATAGTTTAAGACTCTCCATCGCCTAAAAGTCTAGGCCTCAACCCTTCTACCTCAACTTTGTTCTAGGTTAAGAGAACTCACAACCAAACAAGAAAAGGGGTCCAGGGATCATGGATGCATAAAGGAAGAGAATCTAGTAACGTACCTGATTCAACTTCTGGAGGGATACTCTAACCCGGTAGGCTAGGCAATGAAAGGAATTTGTTTTGGAGCTGAACACTATAGTTGCTCCACTTAGATGAGGGGAAATCCCTGATCCTATGGCCTAATTGACCATACCTAAAACACCTCCCTTTGCCAGCAAGGCACTCACCTAGATGAAACTTACTGCATCTACTACAACGAGGGTACGTCAAGGTCTTTGGAGCCCTGTTGTGACAAGAATGAGAATCGAGTGCAGGTGTGCTAACTTAAGATGGGGTTTGTCCGGATGATATCTACTGAGAATATAATTGGTTCCATGTTCTGGTCTTATTTTTCTTCCTCTTCCTCTTCTTTAGTTTCTCTTTCTCATTCAACTGAGCTGTCATGGCTTGAGCTAACATATAAATGGCTTCACCAAATTCTGTATTAATAACCTCATGATCTGGAGTGGTCAGATTAGCAATCCCCATGGGGTTTCTTCATGGAGACATTATTTGAAATGCGTAAGAAATGGATTAGAAGGGTAAGTAGAGTCAAACTCTATCGCACGATAGTGAACATGAAGGAGTGAAGTTTTTCCTAAAACACCTTATAGCCTCCCCCTCCTACGTGTGGCTCACTTCACACCCATGAAAGAGACACTACTTGATATGGATTTCAGACACCCTAGTACTCTTGAATCTGATGCTCTAATACCAAGTTTTTCATGCCCCAAGCCTACCCCTTGGACGTAACATGGGACTCAAGATCATAAGTGATCTCAAGATAACCCTTTGGCATTAGCATGACTTAAAAACTGAACAAAACATAATAACGGAAGTTTAAATGAAGTAATAAGAAACTCAACCTGTTTATATAAGTAAAAGTCTAATGATGAAAATCTGAATACGGTTGAATATCTGACTATATGTATGAAAGCCTCTACTACTGGAGAGTTACTGGGACAAGCCCCTAGCTAACTCTAAATACTGAAATACTGAATACACAATCTAAATAATGAAATGAAAATAAACTCCAAGTCCTCGAAGGAGGAGAACTCACCAAGCTGACTGGATGTGCTGCTAATCTACTAGCCACAGACTGGGCAGTACTATCAAATACCCGAATTTACTTAAAGCAATTCATGCATGTAAAATTTGCTATAATTAGCCTTCAATTCATGAAATAGGAGTTCACATGTAAAAACCCATTCAAAATCATGCAATTTAATAGTAAATTTCATAGTAGAATCATGAGAGAATAATTTATAGCAAATCCCATAAGAATTAGATAAGTACCCTAGTTTGAAATTTATGAAAATCCAAATGAAGAATTGGGGGTTTTTGGCTAAAGGGTGGAAGGAACCCAGTTGATTACCCACATATCGGAACTTGAAGGTTTCTTTACTTTGGGCTTGAGGATGTTGACTTGGAGATGAAACCCTAACTTGAAGCTTGAGAGGATGGAACTCCTTTTCTTCTTTTGGTACTTGATTGAAAGAATGGGAGAGAACTTGAGTCAAGCGGGAATAAAAACCCTTCAAAATAGGCCTAAAACAACTTAGTATAGTAGTTAAAAGAGTGAGAATTACAAAAAAAAAACCTGGACTTAAGCATGGAAAAACTGATAAAATGACTCGGCTTCAAGGAACACCAGTCCATCTACGGACCATCAAAGTGAATGACGGACCATCATCTGGTCTGTGGTTTCAGGAACCTCTTCTGTGAGTCTAATGGAATTCTATTCCATGAGTCACTCTACGTTCTGTGATTTTGAATAACAGACTATCCTGTGACTCATGGTTTTAACTTCAGGAAATGGAGATCCTCTGAACCTCAGGAATTATGGATGGAAGGACGGGTCATGGAATGGGTTTATGGGTCATCAAACCACTCAAGGAGATTTAGAGGACTTGGTACCTCTCCAAACGTGATTCCATGGGTTAGAGGATGGACCATCATTCAAAATGATGAGCAGTCAAGTCACTCATGGAAATTGGGGAAGAAAAACTGGATTTTGACAAATCTCGGGTCACTCTAGGGACCGTGGTTTTGGACTAGGGTCATGAACCAACCAATGTTTTTGAATATGAAAAATTTAAGGTTCAGGTTAGAAATCACGAGGCACAGTACAGACCATGGTTCAGAACCACGGTTCGTCATCCCGTCCGTAGTCAATGATAGTGCAGCATTAAAATGCCCATAACATTTTACTCTAGATTCAAATTCATACGCGGTCAGTGGAGTTGGAAAGAAGACTCAAAAACCTTTAAATTGGTGGTTACTAGGTCACCTAACTTTTTATATTCTAGGAGGAATAATCGATTGAAGTTTACCCTAGTTTTAATCTTACAAGAAAACTTATTTGGTTGAGGTGCTTTAAACTTAACTTGATTATGGGGTTTCTCATGCACATAATGCGTACCTTAAGCACTCACCACACTAGGAAAATGATCATTACACTCATGGAAAAGGTTTGTACATTAGCTTAGGATTTTTGGGGTGTTACATTATAATTGCTAAATTGATATGGGTCTAGTGAATTCTCCATGTTTTAACTCTAAAATTAATGGTTGCATATATTGATTGAAATTACTTTATTGTGTTCTTGCCTGAGAAAGAGGTTCATAATTTCGGATGAGAATTCATTAGTGGTTACTTGAGATTTAGATTAAGGCTAGATATAGCTCAATATGCCAGAAACACCCATTTAAGAGTCTGAGCTAGAGATAGAGTGACTTCTCCAAGCTTATATTGGTTGGTTAATGCTAAAACCATAGTGCTTGAACAAATACCATTGGATAAATGTTTGTGAGATATAAAGATTAACATTCATGCCAAAAACCAATGCTACCTATGTTGTTTAGTGAAAATTTATGTAATTGAGCAAGTACCTTGACCCTTGTTCAAGTCCCAAAGGAAGAATACCCCTAGTTGTCCTCTCTCTTGATATAAGTCCGTGTTTAACTTATGTTTTTTAGGTGAACTGCGTATTGTGATATATTTCCCAATTCCCTGATTCTCCTCCTTTGTACCTTTATTGTTGTTTGAACATTGACTGTATTGGTGATTTATATACGCCAATCATTTAGGTAACTCTACCATTTCTCTATGGGATCGACCCTGACTCCCATCGGGAATTATAAAATTTGTTTTGCTTAATGATCGCCTTCACCTCTCTATGGAGAGTGTTATTTGAGCGTTATCAGTGATCTACAAAAGGACTAACTTTCCATCAGAAGAAAAAATTACTTCATGACGCGCGAAAGTTCTATTGGGATGAGCCTTATCTCTTCCGGATTTGCACTGATGGTATGATTCGAAGGTGCATTCCTGAAGTAGAGATGATGCCCATTTTGGAAGCTTGCCATTCCTCACCGATCGGTGGTCATTATGGTGGCATGCAAACAGCCTCAAAAGTGTTGCAAAGTAGATTCAGTTGGCGAACTCTCTACCAAGATGCGCATGATCTAATTAAAGAATGCGACCAATGCCAACATGAGGGGGGAGTATCTCATTGCCATGGGCTTCCATTGACACCAATCATAGAAGTTGAATTATTTGATGTGCGGAGCATAGACTTCATGGCACCATTTGTAAGCTTTTTTCGAAATATTTACATCCTTATGGATATGGACTATGTATCATAATGGGTAGAAGGGGTGGTTTTTTCGAACAATGAAGGGAAAAATGTCACGGCATTTCTAAAGAACCATATATTCTCTTATTTTGGCACTCCTTGTGCCATTATTAGTTATAGAGGATCCCACGTTTACATCGGTTGTTTAGTTCTCTACTTGAAAAATACGGAGTTAAGCATAAGGTTGCCACCCCGTACCACCAACAAACAAGTGGCCAAGTTGAAGTATCCAATAGGGGGATCAAATCCATTCTCACAAAAGTGATAAATGCCAACAGAATGGATTGGTCACGGAAATTGGATGATGCATTATGGGCCTATAAAATAGCATACTAAACTCCTATTGGTATGTCTCTATACCAAATGGCATTTGGAAAAGCATTCCATTTTCCGGTACAGTTAGAACATAAAGCCATGTAAACTTTAAAAAGGCTGAACTTGAATTGGGAAAAAGCTGCTCATGCTAGGGTTGAAACCCTCAATGAGATAGATGAATTTTTGATGCGAGCCTATAAGAATACCTCACTCTACAAGGCCCAAATGAAGCATTACTATAATCATTAAATCCTAAAGTAAGAATTATCTCCCGGTGATTGGGTGCTCTTATTCAACTCTAGACTCTAGCTTTTTCAGGTAAACTAAAGTCAAAATGGTCTGGCCCCTTTATTTAATTTTTGCTAATGATGTAATTGAGTTGGAAGCCAAAAATGTCTCAACATTTAAAGTCAATGGGCAACGATTCAAGAAATATTTGGGTATTGTAGAAGAGGTCGTGCTCATAGAAGTGACTTACCTCAATTAACCATGATTGAGAGGTACCCTCATCGAGCTGTGATGTTAAACCAAGCGCTTATTGGAGGGCAACCCAAGCATCCACTTTTATTTTAGTATTTTTCTCTTTGTATTATTTTGTTATTGTTTTTGTAGAAGTCTGTAAGTAGGAGATGAGTTAAGAGGGTTGGAATGTTTGGAAGGCATCAAAATTACTTCTGCTCAAGGCAATAGGCAAAATGCACTTGAATAAGTACGCTTCGCTTAATCATCGCCCGTCAAAATAGTTCCCCCTCCAAATTTCCAACCCACATGTGCTGGGTCATACGAAACACATGCCATATTGGGCGTGTCGCATCACATTTCACATGTGGAGAGGCAGATCACTAGAAGCTCGACGAGGTTTGGAACCAAACATGCGGACTGAGGTGGGAATCACACCTTTAGTTATGCAGCATGATAACGGTTATCTACCAACTTATTGAGCCTCTATCCATGAATTATTGCTATGTTTTGAATAGATTTAGAGGTTTTTATCACCTTTATTGATGTCTGTGTAGGTACGTGTGATCAAAGATGGAAAATAAGGAAATAGACCCAAAAAGAGTTTAAAAGGAGTGATGTGTGAAGTGATCGCAAAATATGGAGATTCTACCCTGAGATGCGGTGATCGTGCGACATGAACAAGATGTAGTGAGGAACGCACCTCCGTTGCATGGAGCCACAAATTTCAGTGAAGAATCTGCTAAGGGGTGCAGGCGCTGTGCGATGCGTATAACTCATGGTGCAAACCGCAACTCCTTCGCATGACAACTCCAAAGTTAGCTAAGTCACTGGTCCAACTGAAGTGGTGTGTGACACGCACATCATGATGTGCGAACCATACGTCGCGCTTCACACCATATAAAGGGCATTTTTGTCTAGAAATTTAGTGTCATTTTGGGAAAGTATTTCAACCCAATTTAGGCATAATTGTGAAAAAAAATCCTTCATCTGTGAATATTGCCAAGTAATTTTAGCTTTGAGAATAACTTTTCCTCTCAAACAAGAAGAGGGTTTCAATCCATTCTCTCTTCCAAATCTTGGTTAGCCATTTGTGTACAAAAACTGAGCTTAGAACTTGAAATTACACTTAAATGAAGAGGAATTTGACTTACCCATTTGGTATATCTCTTTTCTTTAGCATGAGTAGCTAATTTCATTTTTCTAGAGATGTGTTGATAATGGGTGCTTGACAAATGGGTGAAGGTGTTGCTAATTCTTACTTATAATTGCTTATTTTACATGGGTCTAGTAGTTTCACCAAGTTTTAATCCTAAAATTGGTGGTTGCAAATATTGATTTTCCTTACTTGGCTATGTTGTTGCTTGAAAGAGAATCTCATAGTTTCAGATGTGAAATTACTAGTGGGAACTTGGGCTTTCACCTAGATTGAGGCTAGGCATAGCTCATATTGAAGGAATCACATATTAAAGGGTCTAAGCTAGATATAGTATGACCTCCCTAAGCTTGATCTTGGTTGTTTGTTGCCAAACCGATAGTGCTCTAACGAAGATTGTCGGTTATATGGTTGCTGATCGAGAGATAAACAATCCATACCCATGACCAAGGTTACCTATGTCAATGATCGAGAATAAGCATGAATAAGCAACTACCCTATCCCACATTATATCCCCATTGGATACACATCCCTAGTGGTCTACTCAAATTTGTACACCCATTTTACTTTCTTGCTTTGTTACCAATTGAGATTGTTGTGAGATAATCCCAATTCCCCCAATCCTTTATTTTCATGTTTTTAACATTTACTCTCTTAGTGAAATCGTTTCAATACAATCATCATTGTGCTATCACCAAGACTCTATGGGTATGACCCTGACACCTGTTGGGTATACATAAATATGTTTTGCTAGACGATCGTCATTACCTTCATCTTTGGAGAGTATGTTTGAGCATTTATCAAAAATTATGTTGTTGCTGCGGACTTGATTTTATAGCTATTATTGATTGTAGAATTGAAAGCACTTTGAGAGTGCTTATTTCTTTTACTTTTGTTTGTTGTTTGTGTTGTTATTGAGCAGGTTAGACTATGAGCGAGGCCGACGACAACGAGAGCGTTGGTGGCTTCATGGATACCAATGTTGCTGAGCCTGTGATGCAAGGAGGTGTGGGTGAAATCCGTCTACCCCCCATAGTGGGAAATGTTGTATTTCATGTTACTAGCACCATGATCCACTTGATCCAAATGAAGGGAATGATTGGTTGAGCAACGCATGAAGATGCTAATCGGCATATTTGGAATTTTGTGGAGATTTGCCAACCATACATTATTCAAAACATCTCCCAAGAATCCATCCGATTACACCTATTCCCGTTTTCTTGGATGGGAGACGCCATAGTGTGGTTAAGTAAAACACATTTACAATACCCAATGGATGTCGGGGTCTAACCCAAAGAGAATAATGTAATCATGATCGAGCTAATAAAGAATCCAAGAAACTAATTGAAGTTCAATGAACGAAAAGGGAAAAGATATGTAAAGGGGGGTTTATGAACTAAAACAAAAGATAAAAGAAAATCGAATAATAGATAGATTGATATATGTCTTTCACCTTGCTTTCGCCAAGAAAGGACAACAAGGGAGACTTGGGAATGGGAATTCAATTCACAAGACTTGCACCCGATTAACATGTGGGTAGTCTTGGCTAAAGGTGTGCTCAACCATCTTTCAACCAATCAAGCAACTATTCTAATGGGTTCTCTTGAAACACCATGACTGAGCAATAACCAACAAATTTACTTGGGTGAGTTAGGCTATTTCTAACCCCAATTCTTAGATTGAAATTTCTAGCAACCAAACTATCTCTAGCCTTGATTTAGAGTGGAAAACCCAAATCCGCACTATTGAACCTTTCTGAATTTAAAGAAATACTCTTTCAAGCAGAAACCCAAATTAGTATGCTAAACCAATGTTTGCAACCATTAACTATAAATTAAAGCATGGAGGATTCAATAAACCCAAATGATTAACCAAAAGTAAAATCTAGATAAGAATTCAATACCTAACAAAGTATTATCTCTAATACAAAACCCAAATCTCAATTCAACCATTATACCAACAAAATAGCAATTAAGAACAAGAATTAAAGAATGAAAACTAAAGATTTTACGATAAAGAGCATCCAAATCTTCACTCATATGGTGTTGGTTGATGAACTTGCTCTCCAAGCTTTTCCAAAAGATGTGAGAATATCCAAATATAGTTCCCAAAATGGATGAGATGAGTTTTATGTGAATTGGTGTTTCCAAAAGTGGGAATTTCAAAATTTGTCCTGCATCTGATGACGTCTTCATCGCGACCACACGAATGTGATTTGCAATCGCGAGGTACTATTATTTCCTTCCACGTGGTCACGTGACTCCACTATCGCGGTCGCGTGACTTTGAGTTGTTGTGCAGTATGATAGCGTGACCTCACATTCGCAGGCGTACTGGCCAATTTGATGCAAGTGACTAACAGTTCCTTTTTTCTCCATTTGACTTGTTTTCAATTGAATCTTTCCCAAACACTTTTAAAACACATAAACTGTAAAATAGAAGTAATTCATGTCAAATTTCAATATTTATCCACTTTATACTAGCAAATCATAAGACTAGAAGCTAAATAACTAGGTAGAATACCAACCTATTAAACCCCAAAACTTAAACTATTGCTTGTCCTCAAGCAACTAAAAATCCTAGCTCAAGAGGCACACAACACAAGTGCAAAGACATCAGTTCAAGCCATGGAAAACCCATTCCAAGCACCAAGCATGACTTCGGTTGGTACTAACGATTAGTCAATCACATGATAACTTAATCTAAACATGCCCTTCTATTTAAAAACAATTCAAGGATTCAATGGAACTATAAGAACAACCAAGTGACAACACCCAATCTTCAAGATGTGACTCAAAAACACTAGCTTACAAGAACATGCTCAATTGACTCATTTTCAGAGTTTATCAATGTCACCAACTATCCTAATTCACATGCTCTTATAAGAATGAAAGTCCCAAAAACACATATACAACAATGCTCACACTCGCAAGGAATTTCAAGTACCAACAAGTATCAACCATAGGCTTGCCCTTATTCTCATTCGCCACTATCTTAAGAACCATCGAACGGAGATCTCAAAGGGATTTTCTAAGCTTGTAATGTAGGCTCGGGGAAGGGTAGGATACATATTCGGATTCAAGTGAATACATCCTCTTAGAACTCTACACAACTTTTTCAATTCAAAACCCAAGCCATTTCTTTTCATTTTCATTCAACACAAGGCACCTATTTCACTTATTTTCATCTAAGGCCCAATTTTTTTATTATTCTATTCACCTTGGAGGATTCATTTCTTTCTTTCCTTTCCTCTTTTACTTTCATTTTTTGCTCTTTTTTTCAAATTCTTCATTCTTTTTAAGCAACAAAGCATGATTTATTCATTTAGCAGGCCTCCAATGTACCTTTTATCAACCCCAAACTTAGGCTTTTAGCCTCGATTTCACACTCGTAGATTTTAAGGAGGGATGGGTTCAAGAGAGGGATTCATGTTCAAAAATGTTTCAAGGCTTGTATCAAAGTTGCGGAAGAAAAGGTATAAGGCTCAAGAGGGGTGAGTAATGATTCAATTTAAGTGAATTGGTGGCTTTTAAGGATAAGTAGACTTCAATAATAAGAAAGAAGGCCTAAGATCACTTCTCCAACCAAGATTAATCAAGACTAGCATTAAAGACAAACCGGGCAAGTTCTAGCTAACACAAGTTAGCACAAGAATTATTCAACTAAACCTCACCACACATGGCATGCAAATCATTCAAGAAGGATCAATTTTTAACTTCCTAAACAAGAACAAAAAGTAGTCACATTTTACATTATCACCGCTAATGAGTTAAGAGTCACTAAAATATCAAAGGGGTTGTCACAAACATCATCCTTTGCCACACACTTTTCACAAATTTTTTGGAGGGGTATGCTTATTTCACTTAGCATGCAAGACTAACTTCATTAGTACCAAACAAGTCAATCGCAACCAAAACCTCAAAAGATGATGATTTGCCCTTAAGAATGACGTCATTCAGTCTATCAGTGGGCCAATTCATCTATCTTAATTGTTGTGGTTGCTCGAGGTTTACCAACACAATCATCCCAAAGACACAAGCACGTGCAATTCACACATGTCAAAGCGCGGGTCGCACATGCAATACATAAGCCAGACAGTATCTTGTGCGAAGCTCATGCAGTTCGTACGTTGATAGGTGTGATGCAGTGTTCCCTACTCCAATAAGTACTATCTAGCCTAACGGGTACTCAGACTTCCCCTGCCTCCAAAAAATCCAACAAACCAACTATAAAAAGAAAACGAAAGAGATACAAGTAAAGAACTAACAACCTAACCCATCAATTCTATTCATAGCAACAAAACAAACCCAATGAAGGTGAATCAATATCCAACATAAAAATAAACAAGCCCAGTTAGGGCACAATAATATCCAACAATCAAAACAAGCCTAACAAGGGCATCACAATATCCAAAAACAAAACAAAACAAGCTAGATAAAGTGCCAACCACCCATAACTAACACAGTGCAGTGCCCTCACTGCATCAAAACAAGAAAAGGGTTTGAACGGGCTCCTTGAAGGGTGTATCACTCATAACCATAGTTGCTAGGCCCAGAAAGGACCCAGTCTGACTCATCAACATATATCTCTGCCTTAGACCCACATAGCTTCCTCAGAGTGCTCATCTTCTTTGTGAGGAACTTACTTTGCTTTCCATCATGGTCTCTCTGCTTTTTGTGTTGCCTCTCCACCTTAGCAAACCTCTTCTTGATGTACTGCTACTGGTTTACTACACTAGCTAGTAGGGCCACTAGGAGTAGTGGAAGATTATGGACCGGGTGCTGGTGTGGTGGAACTCTCACCCAAACCCAAAGGTAGGCCTTCTACAATCTGGAAAAGATAGGCATCCATGCCATAAATCTGGATGGAGATGTGGTGGAGTGTCAGAGTCATAATTCTGAGGGGTCCAATAGCCTCAGGAGTAGCAGCTGACTCAAGTGCCTCACTAGACCCAGAGAATAGACCAAAGGAGGTTGAATCTACATCGATCTTCCTCTTCTTCTATGTTTGCACGGCTCCTGTCTTCTATAGACGGTGAATTAATTTTTTGGGCTTCCTCTCATTTTCACCATCCCTCCTTGCAACCCCAGTTTCATAGCATAAGTGAGTGATAAATGAAAGGAAGAGCAAACTTTTTCTACCATCAAGGACCACTTGTTAAATTTCTTGGAAGATCAGTTGCCCTACATTCACTGGAATACCCTCTATCATAGCACAAATGATCGAAAGCCAACTGTGGGCTTCAAGGTTAAACTCAGAGGATTCAATCCTCATATTCAAAGTTATCCATTACGGGACCATGCCATCATGTAAGTTCTCCATAAACCAATTGGTCCCCATTTCTGTAGCTCAGGATTTGTATATGGCATTGTAGACATTTGGGAGGTGGTAGTATCTATTGATCAACTCCAGATCAAAATGAACCAACTTAACCTAAATCATCACAACCAGGTCATTGGGAAAGTCTGTCTCAGCCGCATTAACATAAAATTCATGGACCACGGCAAAATTTGCCTTGATAGGCTCGGCGGTGAAGCACAACCACCAAATAGTAACCAACTTTCCATGGAAGTCGACCCACTTCTCTTCCAATCCATTCAACATAATACCTCGCTCCCTCGTAATTGGCTTCATCAAGTGACGATCATATAGTTGGGAGAACTTGAGGGAGATGAAGGTGCCTTGGTCAAAATATTCCTCGTCGGCCACTTAGTTGGCATCTTTATGTTTAGTTTCAACGAATTTTAATCCTTAAGTGCCTACACGAGGTACAAAATTGTCAAACACAAATATAGGCGTGTAAAACAATGTGTTGGGATATGATTAGGCTAAAGAAATAAGCCAGAACAATCCCGGACAGAGCTGGGCAGAGCCACTATTTTTAGGACTGTGAAAACTGGTCATTGCGATCGCGAGATTTATCATCACGATCGCGAAGACCAATCTATTTTTTTAGAAAATTAAGTTATCACGATCACGGAATAGGGCATCATGATCAGTAAGCTCAGGGAAGTTGTTCATCGCTACCATGGGATTAGGCATCACTATTAGGAAGATCATCCTCTTGCCAAGAAAAAATTGTTCACATATTTTGTCGAACAGGCGACTTTAACCCTTTAGTTCACCATTTATACATCACATGGGGGTCATTTTTTAATCCCAAAAAGTCAGTAAACCAATAGTATTCCACCCCCCAACAAGATTTCACCCACAAATTTATACCACACACCTGATTCATACATATTATTGAAAGCAAAAAAGACACCCACTTGGATTTTTAAAACCACTTACTTTAGCACAATAAGGGTGAATCAAAGAAGAGAAATCAGTGACCATACTTGAAGAGTTATGAAGATGCTACGTATTTGGAGTTGATGGCAGATTTTTATTTTTACCTGGAAAGAGAAAAGAAGCCATGTTTCAAAGCAAATTTTTGCTTTTGAAATGGCTCTTTGAACTTTTGTTACCTGGAAACCCTGAAGTGCCTCGCGGTCGCATGGCCTTATCATGTGATCGCGATGAGCTAAAATCACCTGACTCCAGGCTATCATGAAGTGTTCATGCAGTCGTGAAGAGTCAGGAAGAATTTATCTCATCATGATCGCGAGGGTCAGGGTTCGCGATCGTGATGCCTTAGCATCATCAAAGTTTTCTAAATTTTTGCACAGTGCACTATTTTGACGTGCGATGTTGGGTGTGACGGGAACTTTGGGAAGTGTGAAATGCACAATTTTTGCACATGCCAGTGTTTTTCCCCAGCTCCCTGGTTGCTTGTGCAATGGCATGTGCGATGGGCACTCTTCCAGGTGCGAAAAGCACATCTTTCAGAGGTATTTTTGGTGCTTTTCAACACTTGGTTCCTCTTCTCATTCCTTTTGAAACCTAAAAACAAACCAAAAAGAAACAAAAAAGTGAAGTAAAGCATAAAAATGATGGGTTGCCTCCCATCAAGCATACAATTTAATATTGGGGCATGAAGAAAGCTACCTCACCCTTTGGATATCAACTTGGATGATTTGAACCTTTGACCCAAACTTGAATCGAACTTCCAATGACAACCATGGGGTGAAGGTGTGAACATGATAAGGCAATTTTCTTTGTTTCGCATTTTGCACTTTTTTTCCTTCAAGTGAGGAAGGTCGCTTTGTCTTCTTTCCATGGCAACTTTAAAACCAGATAAACCTTGATCCATCCTCCTTCCAAGGTCTTCCATAAGCTTGATTAGTTTGACTTTCGTCCATTTAATCAAACTTAAGGTTAAGAAGTGGTTGGAGTGAGATTTGGGCGTATCATTCATAACATCTTCACTTTCGAATGAACTAGAGTCCTTCAAAATGAAACGTTTGACTTTGCCTTACAACTCTAGGAAATCCTCTCTCAAGAAAATATCAAAATTAGTATGCTAAGTCAATGTTTGCAACCATTAACTATAAATTCAAGCATGAGGGATTCAATAGACCCAAATGATTAACCCAAATCAAAATCTAGATAAGAATTCAATACCCAACAAAGTATTATCTCTAATACAAAATCCAAATCTCAATTCAACAATTACACCAAAAAAATAGCAATTAAGAACAAGAGTTGAAGATTTGAAACTAAAGATTTTACAATAAAGAGCATCCAAATCTTCACTCCTATGGTGTTTGTTGATGAAAATGATCCAAGTTTTTCTAAAAGTTGTGAGAATAGCAAAATATCATTCCTAAAATGGCTGAGAAGAGTTTTATGTGAATTGGGATTTTCGAAAGTGGGAATTTCCAAATCTGTCCTG
Source organism: Jaltomata sinuosa (assembly GCA_003996215.1). Lineage (NCBI taxonomy): Eukaryota > Viridiplantae > Streptophyta > Magnoliopsida > Solanales > Solanaceae > Jaltomata > Jaltomata sinuosa. Next base: position 33,009 of record QJPP01004477.1, read on the forward strand.
CAGCTGATGACATCTTCATTGCGATCGCGTGAATGTGATTCGCGATCGTGAGGTTCTATTATTTCATTCCAGGCAGTCATGTAACTCCACTCTCGCGGTTGCATGGCTTTGAGATTCAATGAATCATGATTGCATGACCTCACTCTCGTGATCGCAATGGCCAATTTGATGCCAGTGACCAACAACTCCTTTTTGCTCCATTTGACTTGTTTTCACTCAAATCATTCCCGAACACTTCTAAAACACAAAAACCTGTAAAATAGAAGTATTTTTTGTCAAATTTCACTATTTATCAACTTTATACTAGCAAAAGCGCAATATTAAAAGCTAAATAAGTAGGTAGAATATCAACTTATCACAGCACGCACATTATTTTTCATATTTAACCAAATCACTAGCATGCCACCTAATTTTTAGCATGGTTTGTGATAGCCAGGGAGTTTTGCCCTTGATATTATGTGTGATTCATATCACTTTACATGTGGGTAGGTAGATCACTAGCAACTTTTTCATTTTTATCTGCACATATGATGGCAGGGCATTTTACTCCTATCCCTCTGCGTGTTGCATTCCACTACTGGGAGTACTCCTTACCTAGCACTTATTTTGTTGGGGACAATGTTCTGTTTAAGTTTGGAGGTGCTCCCTTTTTGTGGAATGTGTTTTAATTAGAGAAATGTTGTATTGTATGGCTTTAATCTTGGTCGCCTTCTTAATAGTAGATTAGTCAAATAAACTCCAAGGGTTTTCTTCATACCATGGTTCTTTCCCAAGGCGTAAATTATTTTCTTTTATTTATTTTTTTGTCAAACCGGGTTGGTGTTTCGCTATGATAGATTGAGTCCGTGTTTTGCTTGTCTAAAAATGGACCAACCAAAAAATGTCTTGGCAAAAAGTTTTGCAAATTAAAGGAAATAGGGAAAAATGATTTTTGCTTAAGAATTCTCTTGTCATAATTTGCATATTCCATGTTTGGCTTGATAGATTCACAAATGAGTGTGTAAAAGAACTCGGAATAGCTTGTCAAAAGTCTTTTGTTTCAATTGATTTTGAGACTAATTGTGAAATTCTTGTGTTATGATGCCTTGTTTGGTAAGGTTATACTTTTTTCTTGCGTATATATGTTGTCTAGAACTTGCCACAACTGTGATTCAAAGCAAAATCCTAGATGTCACCGAGCATGGAAGTTGACCTTTGGCCTTTTTTGAATTGCCACTTTACCCAAATTGGCTTCCCTTTACATTGATCCAACTAAGCCCCTTTGAGCTTGTGACTTTTCTTTGGCACCTTATTGGATACATTGATATTTTTGAACCTCGATTTTTGGACCTATCCTCTCTAATGGATCGAAAGTGAAATGTAGGCTAAAATCCTAAGTTTGGGAGGGAATTGAAATGATAACATAGGCAAAATCCTATGTTTGGGGTGTATGTATAAAGTGTGGAGAAGAAAAGGGATACACTTCAATACAAGGTAGCACCTTATTCCTGAGATGAAAATTACTTCAAGATGGACAATGAAAGGACCAAAATGAAAAGATAGGAAGAAAATGGTTCTACCAAGTGAAGGTAATAAAAGGATGTTGAATGATCAAGTTAAGGGGAAACTTGGGTTGTGAGAAGGAGAACAAAGGTAAAGTTATAGTTCGAAAATGTGAGCGGTGTTTTGAATGATCACAAACAGTGCTAGGAAGCTTTAGTCACTTAAGCCAAATGTGATCCTTACCATAACCTAAGCCAACATCATACCCCTTGCTTTTGAATGAGAAATTAAATCCTTTTGGTGATGTTTTGAAATGAGCACTTGCCTTCAGAGTATGGTGATACCAATTGGAATGAGCATATAGTTCTGTCTTTTTTTTATTCGAGTCTTTTGTTGTTATTTTTTTAGGTTTTAGAGTAGAGTTAATCCTATGTACAACCCTATTATTTTGAGAACCTATTTGATCCCTTACATTGTGAGTATCTTTCTTGAGGACAAGCAATAGTTCATGTTTACGGGTTTGATAAGTTGGTAATCTACCAACTTATTGAGCCTTTATTCATGAATTATTGTCATGTTTTGAGTAGAATTATAGGTACTTATTGCCTTTATTGATGTAAATGCAGGTACTCTTGGTCTAGAGAAAAGTCAAAGGAATTAAACATAAAGAACTCAGAAAGAAGTTAAAGTGTGAAGCTGATTTAAAAAGAGGAAGGAATTATAAAGAGGTGCAAGCCGCATATCGCAAGATACGGCTGCACCCCCTTTAATACTTGAGTCGCATGGGTGGTTGAATTCACTGCCTAGAGAAAAAAGCCACATGCGAGCCACAGAATGCGAGGTGCGATCGCATGTGCCATCGCGCACCGATCACACCAGCCCCAAAGGGAATTTTTGTCCAAAGTATAGTGACATATTTGGGAAGGTTCTAAAACTCTTTTTGGGGTGTGTACTTGATATACAATTTAGTTTTTAATTTCTCCAAGGAAGAGTAATTGATAGTACATTTTTCTCTCTTCTTCTTCCTCGTTGAAAAACACCATTTGTAAAGAATTTGAGCTTGGAATTGGAAATTAGCTTTATATGAATAAAATTTTGGGAAACCCATTTGGTATATCCTCTTGTTCCTTTACTATTAGTAGCTAAATCCTATTATATGGGTATGTGCATGATGGGTTTTTGAATTTGGGTATGAGTAATGATTAATTGTGCTTATAATTGATTTTTTAGTATGGGTCTATTGAATTTTTCAAGGTTTAATTATAAAATTGATTGTTGCGAACATTGATTGAGTTTCTAATTTTGTTCTTGCTTGAAAGATGAGTTCATAAATTGGGTAAGAATTCAATAGTGGAGATTTGGGATGTCCACCATAGATTAAGGCTAGAAATAGCTTGATCGAAGGAAATTCCCATCTAAGAATCTAAGCTAGAAATAGTGTGATTTACCCAAGTGTTAATTGGTTGTTTTATGGTAAAGCTATGGCGCTTGAGCAATGGCCATGGCACATATATTTGGAAGGACGAAAGATTACCAAATATAGGTAGAAACAAGATACCCATACCTATGATCAAAGGTTTGCACGATTAATTAATTCCCTAACCCATTGTAGAACTCCATAAAAAGCATACCCCTAGTCTTCCTTCTCTTGATCATCAAATTGCGTTTACAATTGTTCTCGTGTTGAACTTGCGATATTGTTAATTCTCAATCCTTTTCCCCCTAGCTTTTACTTTTGTTACTTGAACACTTACTCACTCTAGTGATTATCATTCTACAAATTTATTGGCGAATCATCACTCCACTCTCCGTGTATACAACCCCGGCATCCATTGGGTTTATTTATTGATTTTTATGACGATCATTACCACATCCTACGGGAGAGCACTTTTGATCATCATCACTGGGGCATTAGTCAACCCAAAAGACATGACCCGGAACTCATAATTGTCGTATGAAGTCCTAAATGCAGTCTATGGGATGTCCATAGACCTAATCCTAAACTGGTGATACCTGGACCTCAAGTCTATCTTAGAGAACATTGTTGCACCTTGTAGATGATCAAACACATAATCAATATGTGGCATTAGATACTTGTTCTTAACTGTCACGTTATTCAATTGCTTGTAGTCAATACGCATATGCATAGACCCGTCCTTCTTCTTCACAATCAAAACCCGAGCACCCCCCGGAGACAAACTAAGCCTAATGAACCCTCTACTCAACCGATCCTGGATCTGATCCTTAAGCTCCCTCAACTCAATTGGTGCCATCCGATATGGCAGAATAGAAATGGGTTGAGTGCCCGACTCAACATCGATCACAAAGACAATATCTCAATACTCACAAACCACAGAAAGTGACTCAAGTGAAGGTGTGGTGGCACTAGTATCACGAACGTAAGTAAGATAGGCCAAGCACCCCTTCCCAACCAACCGATGGGCGCCAAAGAAAGATATAACTCTCCTCGGTATGCATCTATCGTCACCCTTAAAAACTATCGGAGGGATATCAAGCATCCATAGAGTAATGGTCTTGGAAAAGAAATCCAAGACCACATGGTAGGGAGACAACCAATCCATGCCTAAAATCACATCGAAATGAACCATATCTAGCACAATCAAGTCTACCCACATGTCATACCCCAGAATAGTCATCACGCAAGATTGATGTACATGATCCACTACTAAAGAATCTCCTACTAGCGTAGCTACATGAAAAGCCACATGCAATAACTCACAAGTAAACTCTAGATTAGTAGCATAATAAGTAGACACATGGGATAATTTAGACCCAGGATCAAACAAAGCAGAAGCTTACTGATGACAAATCGAGATTGTACTTGTGATGATAGCATCTGAAGCCTTAGCCTCTGCACAACCCAAAAATGCATACATGTGACTCCGACTGCCATGACCACATGATCTACCAGACTGAGGACCATCTCTAGTACCCTGGGGACCACCTCTACTACCATGTGAACTTCCTCTAGCCAGTGGTGCTGGAGCCCTGGAGTCCTAAACAATCTGATAATGCCGCCTATAGTGCTGCGCTAAAGGACACTCCCTAGCAAAAAGGCTTAACTCGCCACACTCATAACAAGCCTGACCAACCATACCATGCTGTTAATACCCAGTTAAATCAGATTAACTACCATGACATGTGGACCTAGAATGAGCACCTTGCAATGATGGAATCAAACCCCTCCTGAACAATCCAGCTCAGCTTGAAACACTGCTAATGCTGACCCCTACCAAAGTAGCCTCTGCCACATGTCTGTGAACTTTTGTAACTACCCTGATTGTGGAGCCTCGTATTGCTACCCCCTTGGGCCTTATGAAGTACACCCTAAATAATGCGGGCATGATCCACTACCTCCATGAATTACTGACCTAAAGCTTCCATACCTTTTGTAGCCAGATTGAGATATAAAGTCAACCCTCAAAAAAAGTGATGCACCTTCTCATGCTTGGTGGGCAGAATAATGGTGGCATGCCTAGGCAACTCATGAAAGCAAACCTCATACTATGAAACAATCATGGAGCCCTTCTCCAACTTGGAGAAGTGATCTATCAACTGCTCTCTCAAGCTGTGTGGTACATACTTCTCCAGAAAAGCTGTGGGGAACTATGCCTAAGTAAGCGGAGGTGACCGGGCTGTACTGCAAGCTATATATGACCTCCACCATTATTTTGCTGGACCATCCAGCTAAAATATGGTATAATATACTCAGTGCAACTCAACCGAACCAATTTTATGCAATATCTATTGCCAACTAGTCAGAAACTCGTGCACATCCTACCTAGGAGCACCTGAAAAACTTAGGGGACCGAACCTCAGAAACCTATCAAGCATATTTTGCTCCTCAGAAGACCTTATGGGCTAATTTTGAATAGGTGGAACAACTGTAAAAACTAGCAACACCTGTAATCAGGGAGCCACAATAGCTGGCTGTGCTTCTAAACCCTGTATCGCTTCCTGGGCTAATGTCTGAGCCTTTTCTCTGACTTGAGAACCAATTGAAGTATCGGGCGAATATGCTGGCTGTGACATACCCTCAAGAAACCCAAGTAAGTGAACTAAAGTGCCCTGTATCACTGGAGTAGCAATAAAACCTACAGGATACATGGTTATCCCCATACCCTCCGACTGATACTGTACCTTTTCAATCCCAATATCAGGCGTTGGTGATGGCAATCTAGTTTGGGCCCAAACTGGCACCGTAGCCCATCCTCTACCTCGACCTCTAGGTCCACCTCCACCCCATCCCTTAGTTGGGGCTCTAGCTGAAGGTGCAGGGGTATTGTCCTCCACTGCTATCGATCTTATCTGAACCATTTGAGAAAAAGTTAAACAAAAGATACTTAGAAGTTGATAAGGTCAAGAACGCACGATAAGGAATCAAACAAGATGGAATCCTTCCTAGGAATGTCTTATAGCCTCTTGCAGATAGGATCCAGATGTCATTGTATCGATCCATGAGACTCTACTAGACACTCTGCTCTTGTATTAGAACGACCGGTGAACCTAGAGCTCTGATACGACTCTATCACAACCCATAACTGGGCCATGATGACGCCTAAATAACCCTTCAGTAGGCAAGCCAACCAACAATGCAGAAGTAAATAAAACATTTCAAATAAAGAAGACAGAAGAGAAATATAAGGAAATAGGGGCCAACAATATAGATACATACCAACTATAATAAATATACAAAAATGACTCTATAGTGACCGAGAAGTCAATATATACACAAGAACCAACCTCAGACCTGGTGTTACTAGTACAATAGGGTCTGAGGTATGGAGTAGTTGTACAACAAGTATTGTTTATCCATATTAAAAAATATAGACAGAAAGATATATGAAAAGCAGTAAAAGTCTCTAAAATGTTGGGAGCTCACCATAATCCAAATAATAGCTGGCCATGAATTGCAGGAGGATCAATGAGGGTGGCTTACACTAGGTGCTACATCAGAAAAATATGCAGAGTGTAGTATGAGTACCAAAACAACGGGTTCTCAGTAGGAATCATAGGCCGACCGAGCTCAGAAAGATAATATAAATATAAACTACAAAAAAGTAAGTTAACTACATGGATCTACCTAAATCTAGTTATCAACAGAAAAACCCAACTATCTATCTGATGGTTAAGATAATAATGATAAACATGCAAAAGCACTCCAAGTACACGTAGGCAATGAAATGAAATGTGGTAAATGTATCATGAGATGATATGATATAGAGTATGGCCAATGCAGAAAAGTAAAACTCAGTATATAGTACCTCGGGCACCCGAAAGGAACCTCGAGCTCATCAACATATGCATAAAAGTAAAACCCAAATATGTGCTCCTTGGGCTACCTAATATCCTACCTCCGGATCATCAACAAGAAAGTAAAAATAGATAAAGGGTCCGAAAATGTCCCTCAGACCGGCATAATAGTGGTACATTCCTTTTTCTTCAAAAACCAGTGGTTAAGTTAAATCCTAAATTTAAACCAAAAATACCATATTTCATTCATTTCCAAAACCAATATCCATGCAATGCGGTAATTAGATATGATTCCATGTTGAGAGAATATTAGTCAATCAGGGTAAAGCACCCTCCAAATAAGATAACTGACCTCGCACTCCGTCTTGTCCACGCCATGGCCTCGGTCCCATAGATACTCAAATACAATAAATAAAATGGAAGGAATGAAAAATAGCAACGAAAATAACTAAAAGAACCTACTTTACCGCTAGGACCACCTAAAAGCATTCTATGGATTCTAGGCTAATCACTAAAATTGTTACAAGCTCCTAACCTAAGGATAAACAATTTAATTGTACTCTACGATCCCAAAATGGTCAATTTATCAATCACATGATTTAAGCCTATTTTTACCCTAAGATACTACCTAACATACCAATAATTTATAAAATATAGAATCTAACTAAGCCAAGTCTAAGGAAAATAAATCGTAACATACCTCGAGGCCAAACTGCAAACACAAACAATCACTTGTATGCCTTCCCCTTTTGAATAGCCTCAGAATGCTTCCATGCAATCAAGAACATAATCTAGGTATCAAGACAAGAAAAATGAATCCCATATTGCTATACGGAAATTCAGGCTTGAAATCGGGTCATAAAATGAACCTCGTGGCCTATGCAATGAAATAGAAAACAAAATTCACAAATATGTTTGCAACGGGTTTAGGAATCCATGCCCAAAAGTTGAGCATGAATGGAACTCGTTTTGTGGCCCAAAACAACCCTGAAGTCGACTTTGATCGAGGAATTTATACAAGGAATCATCGACAATTTAACGGAATATAACATGAAACAAATGAAGGAAAAGGGAGTAGGGAATAGGTTGGACTTACCAGAATAAAGGAGAGTAAAATTATTGCTCCAAACCAGCTCTTGGAATCTCAATTTAATTGAGGATTCGGTTAACAAGATGGAGAAAATGAAGTTGGATATCATATAAGTGCCAGGCGCAAGCCTATGCGCACGCGGCTCGGCCATGCAGGCAGAGGCCAGTCTAGGCACCATGTCTGCACACATGTGGGGTGGCCACTAGATGTGCGAGCACATGCATACACCCAAGCCACCGCGCCGGTGAAGGAGAAAGAGGGGCAGGGTCGGCTCCTTCTACGCGCACGCACAAACCTTTTACATGGTCGAAGGTTGGCTAGTGCTCCAACAGCAACTAGCCAATAGTAGATTTTGACAACTAAAAATGTCACATATGGACCCTCGAGATTCGTCCAGGGTCCCACGAATGCAAATGAACTATGCTACTCAACAAAAATTGGAATTTCGAACTCAATGCAATTGATGAAACTCCCAACAAGGATTGTTTTAATAAAAAGTGGGCCCCATGCCTAAAACCCAACTTTTACAAAAACAGAACCCAATAGCCCAAAAAAGTTTGGAAGCCTTGGGACCTGAACCAAAGGTCTCTCTAGCCCAAAGTGAACATTCCAGAGCTAACAACGCTGATGGAATTTCCATATGAGTTCGTCTTCTCCAAATCATGACCAAAGTCAACTTTACAAGACTTAAGAGTTGCAAAAAAGGGAAATAAGCTCAAAACACAAATGAACAACTCGAGAACCAAACCGTTAGTTCTGACAATTCATAAATAATCTATAGCTACTGCAAGAAAGCTTGAAATGCGGAAAAAGCACAAAAATCAAGGAAATGACCTAGAGGGTCAGTACATTCTAGGTTACTTATCTTGTCTGGGGTGGTTTTGCCCTATTTGATATATACATATTTTTTTATTGTCTGTGATGGCACGCGTAAACTCATTCATGCATATACATGTCTAATGGTAGGAAATTTAAGGAAAATATGAGATTTTTGATTGAAAGAAGAGATTTTCTACTTTTACTATGGTTTCAGATTTCAGAAATGAATTTCATGGTTTTATCTCCATTTTTAGAAAGGAAAGGATAATACCACTTTTATACTCGGTCCAAGGGATGTTTCTGGACCTTTTCTCCATTTGTTTTCTATTGATGAGTTTGAGGTACAATTTTGGGCAGCTCGAGGAGCACATATCCGGGTTTTACTTTTATTGCATATTTTGATTAGATCTAGAGAAGGCTTCGAGATGGTCCGGGGAACCTATGAGGCAGCCTGTGAATCGTATTTTGGGGTTTTTACTTTACTACATTGGTGACATTCTACATCATACCATTACATGATGCATTGCACTCTCTTGTATGCAGTTCTAGTGGTTTATTGCTTTTATTATTATTATCTTCACCGCTAGATGGATTATTCTTGCTTTTCAGTCTTTTTGCAATAACTAGATTTAGGTGGACCTTTATATCTAGTTTACTTTTCTATTTCTTATATTATATGTCATCTTATGAGATCAATTAGCCTATGATGCCTACTACAACCTAGAAAACCCTTATTAGACCCTTTCGTATGAAGATTTAATTTAAAAGTCGATGATGAGGAGTACCCTATATTTTGGTACTCATACTATATTTCTGCATCTTTTTTTTATGTAGCACCTAGTACGAGCCACCCTCGTTGACCATCAACTTGTTTGAGGCTAGATGTTGTTCGAATTCTGGTGAACTTCTGTCGTCCAGAGATTCTTACTGCTTTCCATCTATTCATATTTTTTTTATTTTGTATTTTGGTAGGAAACAACTTCATGAATATTGCTATATTCTATACTTAGATGCTAGTGTACCAGTGACACCAGGTCCAGGGTTTGATTCTTATATATATATTCTCTCTCCTAGCCTCTTTAGGGACTTTTGTATATTTTGTACTATTAGATATATATCAATGTTGTTGGGCTTCATCTTATTATTATCTCCCTTACACTTTACTTATTTAAATGTTTAGCTGTACTACCATTCTATTAGGTTGGCTTGCCTACTAGGGAGGTTTAAGTAGGTGCCATTATGGCCTAGTTTTGGGTCATGATAGAGTGGTATAAGAGGTTTAGATTCACTAGTCTTAACATTATAAGAGAAAATTTCTAGTAGCGTATTGCACATCAGTACAATAACATCTATATCCTATTTTTGGGAGGCTATAGGACATTCTTAAGAAAACCTCCATCTTGTTTAATTCCTTGTTGTGCGTCCTTGACCCCGTCAACTTCTAAATATCTTTTGTTTCACTCTTTCTCAGATGGTTCAGATGAGATCAGCAGTAGGTGAGAATGAGGCCCATGTGCCAGCAGTTAGAGCCCCAACTAAGGTATGGGGAAGAGGTTGTCCCAAAGGTAGAGGTAGGGCATGGGATGTAGCACCTTCTCAGACCCATGCTAGGGTACCATCACCATATCTAAATATTAAGGTGGAGAAGGTTTAGTATGAGTTTGAGGGCATGGGGATAGACTAGCATCTGACAGGTTTTTGTGGATACACTAGTCTTACAGGACACTCTAGTTCGTCTTCTTAGGTTTTTGGAGGGAAATTCATAGCCTGGCTCCACTAGGTAATCCAATTGGTTCACTGGTTAGGGATGAGGATTAAACTTAATCCCAGGTAGAATCATAGGGTTCATGAGTGTATCATTCAACTGTGGCTCTCGGAGTAGAGGTGTTTCCTATTTGGTTGTTGGTTTGGTAGCCTATTCTAGCTAGGTCGCTTATGACTTCAGAGGAGCAAAAAATACTGGCCAGGTTTATTTGATTATGTCCTCCGAGGTTTTCAAGTTCTCCGGGAGAGGATGCCCATGAGTTTCCAGTCAGTTTCTAGGAGAGGTTAAATAACCTCATCTTGGTTGTGTCACATAGAGTAGATTATTCAATTTTTCATCTAGATAGTATATCCTGATAGTGATAGAGCTCTTATGTTGCTTATAGACCAGCCGAGTTACCGCCTATGACGAGGGCTCAGTTCTCCAAGGCCTTCTTGGAGAAGTATGTACTGTGTAGTATGAGGGAGAGGCTAAAGGTCAAGTTCAGCAGGTTAGAGTAGGGCTCTATGACTATTTCAGAGTATGAGGTCTTCTTCCATGAGTTGGCTAGTAATGCCATAATGATTCTTACTACCGAGCATGAGAGAGTGTGCTACTTTATTAGGGGGTTGAGTCTATAGCTTCAGTTGGCTTCAGATCACTTTGTGGCTTTAGGGTAAAGCTTTCTTGCAATTTTTGATCATGCTCACACCATTAAGGATATTAGTCAACAGGCCTAGGGAAGCAGAGACCAAAGGCCCTGCCACCAGGTTAGATTCAATGGCTCATAGCATAGAGGCATAGCGCTCTCCAGTCTGAGTCATCCACATCATTTCCAGCCTAGCCAGCTTATTTAGGTAACATTATAGATTATAGAGGGTCAAAGTGGTCAGGGTAGATAGAGCTTGGTTCAAACTTTCCAATGTGCTCGCTCTTGGTATTCTTGTCATGGTGGCTATTCTGGTTCAGCCAAGTCATTAAATCGACGTGCACTTGGTCAAGGTTTTTATGAGTATGTTATGCTGGGTCACTATGCCAGGGATTGTCCTTTTATTTAGTGTGTTGGGTAACAAGGTCAGCAGGTTCAGGCCCCTAGGGCTCTAATGCCACTAGCCAGAGTTGGTGTGTAGGGTAGTAGGGGTGGTTCCCAGGGTACTCGAGGTGGTCATGCTTGTCGGAGACATATGTTTGTATTTCGGGGCTAGCTAAAAGTCGAGACTATAGAAGATGTCATCATAGGTACGATCTCAGTTTGTCATCAGTCAGCTTCTGTATTGTTTGATACAGGGTCTATATTCTCTTATGTATCTACTTACTTTGCTACTCATCTGGAGTCTACTTGTAAGTTATTTCCTCTGCCTATGTGTGTAGCTACCCTAGTAGGAGATTCCTTAGAAGTGTATCATGTTTATCGGGCTTGTGTGGTGACTATCCTGGGGTATGACACTTGGGTAGACTAAGTTATGCTGGATATGGTTGATTTCAATGTTATCTTAGGCATGTATTGGTTGTCTCCTTATCATGCGGTCTTGGAATGCTTTGCCAAGATTGTTACTCTATGGATGCCTGTTATCCCTCTGATTGTATGGAAGGGTGTCGATAGTCACATGCCAAGGGGAGTTATATCTTTCCTGAGCGCCCAACGGTTTGTAGGAAAGGGGTGCTTGGTTTATCTTGCTTACGTTTGTGATACTAGTGCCACCATATCTTCTATTAATTACGTTCTAGTGGTTTGCGAGTATTCACACATGATTTCAACTGACCTACTGGATCTTCCTCCTAATCATGGTATTTACTTTGGTATTAATGTCGAGCATGGCTGTCAACCCATTTCTATTCTGCCATATCGAATGGTGATAAGTTGGTAATTTACCAACTTATTTAGCTCTTATCCATTAGTTATTGTCACTATTTGATAAGACTAAGGAGGATTTGATGCCTTTATTGTCTTATATGCAGTCATTCTTGATCAATGAAGAAAGAAGAGGATTTGAACCCCAATGAGCTATAAATAGAGGCTATATCAAGAGATAACCGTAAGAGAAAGAATCAGTCCAAGATGTGCAAAAGGACCTATGAGTCGTAGGATGGAATCTACGTTTTGCAGGTGCCAATGCATGAAAGAGCAAGATCACTGCCTCACAGTACATGCACCTACATGATGCAAGTTGCCAAAGGCATCCGCAGGTGCCCGCGCAGATGGAGTTGGAAACAAAAAATTCTTCACTGCCTTGAAGACTTGGCACTTGCATACCTATCATGCCCCAAGACTACCCTCCTAGGCATAACCCGGGACCACAAGTTTCTCAAGTTAACCCTTGGTCATAGCATACTCAGACAAATACAAGAAAACATAGCGTAAGCATAATAAATGGATATAGTCAACCATAACTTAAGCAAGAACAAAGTCTAAGAAGTATCAAATCCAAACATGGAATACAAGTCTAGCTATGTATGAAGCCTCTAAACTGTCATAAGAGTTGATGGGACAAGACCCCAACTAACTCGAGAATCAAAAAGAAAGATAAACAAAATAACTAGCCTGATACTAGTCCTTAAAGGATTAGGACTCACCAACACTATCTGGATATCCTGCGTCGTCTTGCTACGAGCCTAAGAGAGAGAGACTGAATCTGCATCATGAAGAGGATTCAGCACAAGATATGCGTCAGTACTGACTATGTGAGATATGCAAAATATGAAGTAAACATGTTATGCATACTTTAAAACTGAAATCATGCTATGATAGCAAAAGCTGCAATGCAAAGGACTCAATGCAATATCATAGGCAAAATATACTTGAAAATTATAAGTAATATTAGAAATTCTGAAATCTGAAAGCAGAGAGTCAATGCAATAAATAACCTGAAACTGTTTCTGTGGGAGATTCTCTAACCGACATAGACCATGTGAGCTACATGGAATCTGATGTATCCTCCCCATCAAGAGGTCCCAATATACCTTGCCAGGGTATAAAGGCATAACTAGTGTGATCACGGTGTCTGATGCCCACTGATGGGACTTAAAAACCTACGGTGGCACATAGTTCTAGGGTATACAAAGGGGTACGCTAAACTCAATCCAACTAGGTGCTCAATACTACTCCCAAAAAATACTTATAGCTCAATTTATACTTGTGACATATCTAATGCCAAATATGTTTGTAAATCATAAGGGTATATCTAATACCATGCAATTCATATAGCTTAAGTAGACATATCTAGATGCCAATCCTTTCATAAAACATAGGGACATATCTTATGTCATATAATTCATACTTCAAAATCCTTAAAACTTAGCATAGCCATAATTGAAAACATACTTTTCTTTCTAAATTCTTAGCTTGAAGAATTAGGCATGAACTTTCATAAATATTTAAGACCATGTTATCTAAACATGCCAATTTTTATTTGTAATCATGCAATATAATGGAATAATGCTAGAAATCATCTTTAATGCATGGACCTTTGAAATCAATTAAGGAACCTCAAATAAATCATATATAAGTAATGAAAAACCATGAGTTGATACTATAAAACTGAACCCATAAGTTTTTCCCAAATTGGGTAAGCACCCTAAATTCACAAATCCTTAAATAAAAGTAAAAATCCCGGGTTTTGGGCATAAGATTAGAGGAATTGCTTATTGAATACCCACCTACCTTATTCAAGATTTCTTGATCTAAGGTGAAAATAGATGGAGGCTTGAACTTGGAGCTTGATATTTGGAGCTTTAAGGGATTATTTCCTCTTTTTGGTAGATGAATGAGGAGTAATGAAAGACTTAGGCTAATAGGAGTAGAAACCCTACTAAAAGTGGCCAAAATGACCTCACTTAAGAGTTAAGAGGCTGGGTAATTATAGAAATACCCCTGGGATTTAATTAGAAAAAAGCTGATTAAAACTCGGCTTTAGGTTCCACGGGTCTTTTCCTTGGACCATAGAAGTAACAACGGCTCGTAGACTAGAGTCGTGATTTCTGAGCCAAAAGTTAGGCTGCGGATAACTTTCCACGGATTGATAGAATGGCTCGTGGAAACTTCCACGAGTAATAGAAACCTCTCGTGGTTTCTAAGGAAAAGACTGCCCTCAGTCTAAGTTCCACAAGTGGTTTACATGACTCGTGAAACTAATCACGACCATAGACTCCACTCATCATTCTCAGAACAGAGGTGGGATCTGCAAGACAGGATTCACGGGTCACTTCCATGACTCGTTGTTCTATCCATGGATCATGGACTTGACTCGTGATTCCTGAAAGTTTCAAAATTTTCACAGTTTCTAAGTTTAATAGCTAAATCGAATTTTGAGGTGCTACAATATCGCCACCTTGGGGTCATTCGTCCTCGAATAAAGACTAAAAAAGGAAACTGGAGAGAAAACAGCCCAACCAAGAAACAAAACATAAATTCAAGGCTAAACATGAAAACTGAGCTTTTCAACTTAAAACATGATTGAACTAACTTCGGAAAACATGAATGCATGCTAGGATCATGATAAAAATTGATGGACTAGAATCATAGGGACATACTAAGGAGGAAACTAATACCTCAAGCTAAAAGTCGATCGGAAGGAAAGAGATGAGGGTACTTGGCTTTCATGGTTGCTTCTGTTTCCCAAGTAGCTCCCTCAACTTACTGATTTCTCCAAAGGACCTTCACCGAAGTGACTTCTTTGTTTCTCAACATCCAAATCTGACGATCAAGAATATCCATGGGAACCTCCTCATAAGTAAAGCTATCCTTCACACCCACATCCTCCAAAGGAACAATCAAGGTCGGATCACCAACACACTTTTTTAACAAATAAATATGGAAATGTGGATGAACCACTTCTAAATCTGATGGCAAATCCTACTCATAAGCAACACTACCAGCTCTCCTAAGAATCCGATAAGGGTCTTTGAATCGTCTTTCAAACTCCACCAACCATGCCTTAATACAAGTCCGTAGTGAAAAGTTATCAGTGTTTTACTAAAGGGTGTCTGTCTGTCAAAATAACAAACAACAACCACGAGAAGATTCCATGAGTCGTGGAAGTTTCCACGGGTCGTGAAACCAACACGTGGAAATCAGTTTTTTTACCTGAAAACCACGAGGAGGTTCCACGAGTCATGGAAGTTTTCACGGGTCGTGAAACCAACTCATGGAAACAGTCTAAAAGCTTAAAAGTGGACTTATAACCACGAGGAGGTTCCACGAGTCATGGCAGTTTCCACGGGTCGTGAAACAAACTCATGAAAATCAGTCCAGAGGCCAGAAACTTCGCCCAAGAACCACGAACACTATCCATGAACCGTGATCCATTCCACGAGTCGTGATTCATGTACGTTGAAGACCATGACAAAATTTTCAGAAGTTTTTCAGACTCTTTTCTTTGGGGTATTTTTTGTATTTTCCCACTCTTTTAACTCCTATACTAAGTCATTTTAAACCTATTTAGGATGGTTTTTATCCCCAATTGACCTAAGTTCTCTCTCATTCTTTCAATCAACTTCCAAAAGAATAAAAAGGAGTTCCATCTTCTCAAGTTTCAAGTTAGGGTTTCAAACTCCAAGTTCAAGCCTCCTAAGTCTCTTCAATTCAAGTGGGTTAGCTTCGAACAAGGTATGTGGGTATTCAACAATGGGTTTCTTTCACCCTTGTTCCCAAAACCTCTAATTAAATTTTGATTTCATGATTTTCAAATTAGGGTTCTTATCTAATTCTTACGGGTTTTGCTAAATATGATCCTCTCATGATTTGATTATGAAATTACTATTAAATTGCATGATTTTACATGGGTTTTTACATATTAACTCTTATTTAATGAATTGAAGTTTAACCATGGAAATTTCTACATACATGAAGTTGATTTAAGCAAATTGGACTTTCATAGCATGTTCATTATGGATTTTCAAGCATATGCATGCCTAGTTCCTATGGTCTATGAAAGTATATGTTTTATGAAATTGAACTAGATCCATGCAAATTTTACAAGTCATGAAGTATGCAAGTTTTCCATGTTATTAAGTATGATGCAAGGCAAGACACTCGATGTTCTATCAATGCTCATGAGCCACTTTCTAAACTAAACTTCATGAGTAGTATGAAGATCCGAGGTATGAATAAGTATGAAGAAGTCATGAACAAGTATGAACAAGTTTTGCATTAGATATGTCACATGTATATGAGCTCATGTTATTATTATGTTTTGGGAGTAGTATTTAGCTCCGAGAGACGAGGGTTCAGATAACCCAAGTCCAAAACTACTTTGCACCGTATGTTTCCCGTGTTGAGGAATATTATGACAGGATCCTGGTATGAAATGGTTCTAACCATGGCCGGTTAGGAAAACTCTTTCAGTGTGGGTGCAAGACTCTGAACTCCATGTAGCTCAGCATGGTTTAATGTCGGTTAAGAGAAACTCCCACATGTTTATTTTCAAGCTATGAAGTTATATGATTCTATACTATGAAACTTAAGCTTTATTTCATGTTTTATGTTTTATACCTTGATATTCATTTATTGTCCTTCTTTAAGTAACAAGTTCATTCTTAAGTATGTTTTTAAACTGGTTTATCATGATTCATGCATCGCTCTCATACTCAGTACATTTCATAGTACTGACGCATATTTTGCATTGCATCATCTAATGATGCAGATTCAGGTGTTCCTTCTCAGATTCGTGGCTAGAGTCCCCAGACCACTTTCCCAGTCAGTTGTTGGTGAGTCCTCTTAGGCCGAGGGCTAGTTATGTTCTTATTTTGTTATCTTTTTCATTTTTGTACTTTGAGTTATCTAGGGTCTTGTCCTAGCAACTCCTTATGTCATGTAGAGGCTTTTTAGACATAGATAGTGCTCGAGTCTCTTTCTGGATTCTATATTTCCATTTGTCTTGATTACCTATTTATAAGATTCCAGATTTATCTATTATGCTTTCTCTTATCTTTTGTTATGCTTGAGAATGCTATGACCAAGGGTTAGCTTGGGATCCTTGTGGTCCCAAGTCCCGTGTTATGTCTAGGGGGTAACCTTGGGGCGTGACAAACTTGATATCAAAGCCTCAAGTTCAAGAGTCCTAGGGTGTTTGAAAGCCGCACTAAGGAGAGTATTTTTCATAGGTGTGAAACGTGCCACACTGATGAGAGAGAGGCTATGAGGTGTTTTAAGAAAAACTTCACTTCTTCATGTTCACTATCATGCGATAGAGTTCAACTCTACTTAACCTTCTAATCCATTCCATATGCATTTCAGATAATGTATCCACGAAGAAACCCCATGAGAAATGCTAATCCGATCACTATGGATCATGAGGTTACGAATGCGAAGTTTTGTGAAGCCATCTGTATGTTGGATCAAGCCATGACTACTCAGTTGAATGGGAAAGATAAACTGAAGAAGAGGAAGAGTAAGAACAAGAAGACCAAAACATGCAATGAATCATCTTCTCAGCAGAGGTCATCCGGACCAACCCCATCATTAGTTATCACACCTGCCCTCGATTCTCAGTCTTGTAACTATAAGGCTCCGAAGACCTTGAGGTACCCTCGTTGTAGTAGATATAGTAAGTTTCATCTAAGTAAGTGTCTTTCTGGCAAAGGGATGTGTTTTGGGTGTGGGAAGTTAGGCCATAGGATCAAGGATCGCCCCTCATCTAAGCGGAGTAACAGTGGTGTTCGGCTCCAAAGCCAATTCCTTTCATTGCCTAGCCAGCCGGGTCAGAGTATTACTCCATAAGTTGAATCAGATACGTCACTAGATTTTCTTCCTCTATGCATCCATAGTCCCCGGACCCCTACTCTTGTTTGGTTGTAAGTTGTCTTGACCTAGAACTAAGTGGGGATAGGAGGGTTGAGCCCTAGAATTTTGGAGAAGGAGAGTCTTCAACTATAGAAGGAAGTGGGTATTAGTTCTAGATCCATAAGTAGTGTATGTTCTATTAGGGTAAAACGATCATAATTCCCTTGAGAGGTTTGTGGGTGGTCCATAGACTTAGGCGGGTAGCATGAACCTAAGGGGGAGATAGTGGAGTGTAGGGTCGATAAGATTTTGGAGGATCAGGTAGCGATTCTTGTGGGTGTTAGAACAAAGTCAAGAGGGGAGGCAAAATTTTATTTCCATCTTAGCATCCTAAGTATACTTCTTCCATCGCGATATCGTTTGCATGCCTTGTGTATCGGTGCTATGGTCCTATTTCAAATTTACAACACTCCATTCGTGTCTTGTATTCCAGTGCCATGTTCTTAATTCAAATTCAAAGACTTCATACAGATTCACGTCCATACTCAACTCCCAGAACAAACAAAAATTTCTCCAGACAGTGATTCCAATCTTACTCTATGATTCAACGAATTCCAGCTTTACACCATGATACTTGTCATATATGAAAGCTCATATCTCACACTATGCTCAGTCTCCATACTCAGTTCTCAAGATGTGCCTTAATGGATAATGAAATCATGCTATATCATGTATATGCTCATACCATCAGTTGTTCTCATGCCCTCAGTATGCTTACATGCCTTATGAATTCATCTCAGTTTATAATTCAGTCAGAGATCAGTTATTTTGTAAATACTTCATCTTTTAAAACTCAGTTGATGGGATTGCAACCCTTTCCCTCTCCACTCTCAACATAGAAGTCTTCATTTAAGGATGAATGATCCCAAGGGGGACATATTGTAACACCACAGAAATTCTAAGACAAATCTGAATCGTTCTTCATGTGTTGTTAAACCCAAACTAGATAATTTTTCTATGTATTTAAGTATTAAGACTTATTATGATGTTTCAAAGGTGTATTAGATATGAATTAAGGTCATAAAGAACCTCTAGCTCAAATTTGAGTTGAAAGCTTCCTTACCGATTGAGTTTTAGTGTAAGATTTTTCAAGGGTCAACTTCAAACGATCATAAATCCTAGAATATAAAGAGTAAGGTGGCTTAGTACCCACCAAATTAAAGGACATTGAATCTTATTTCAAAATCCACCAACCTGCCTTAATACAAGTCATGAGTAAAAAGTTATCAGGTGTTTTACTAAAGGGCGTCTGTCAGTCAAAATGACACACAACAACCACGAGAAGGTTCCACAAGTCATGGAAGTTTCCACGGGTCGTAAAACCAACTCCTCGAAATCAGTTTTTTTACTTGAAACCCATGAGGAGGTTCCATGAGTCGTGGAAGTTTCCACGGGTCGTGGAACCAACTCGTGGAAATAGTCCAGAAGCTTAAAAGTTGCCAAATAACCATGAGGAGGTTCCACGAGTCGTGGAAGTTTCCCCGGGTCGTGAAACCAACTCGTGGAAATCAGTCCAGAGGCCAAAAACTTTGCCCAAGAACCACGAACCCTCTCCATGAACAGTGATCCATTCCACGAGTCGTGGTTCATGTCCGTTGAAGCCTTTGATGAAAATTTTAGCAGTTTTTCAGACTCTTTTCCTTGGGGTATTTTTGTAATTTTCCACTCTTTTAACTCCTATACTAAGTCGTTTAAAGCCTATTTAGGATGGTTTTTATCCCCACTTGACCTAAGTTGTCTCTCTTTCTTTCAATAAACTTCCAAAATAAAAAAGGACTTCCATCTTCTCAAGCTTCAAGTTAGGGTTTCAGGCTCAAAGTTCAAGCCTCCTAAGTCTTTTCAATTCAAGTGGGTTAGCTTCGAACAAGGTATGTGGGTATTCAACAATGATTTCTTTCACCCTTGTGCCCAAAACCCCTAATTAAAATTTTGATTTCATGATTTTCAAATTAGGGTTCTTATCTAATTCTTATGGGTTTTGCTAAATATGATCCTCTCATGATTTGATTATGAAATTACTATTAAATTGCATGATTTTACATGGGTTTTTACATGTTAACTCTTATTTCATGAATTGAAGTTTAACCATGGAAATTTCTACATGAATGAAGTTGATTTAAGCAAATTGGACTTTCATAGCATGTTCATTTTGGATTTTTAAGCATATGCATGCCTAGTTCCTATGGTCTATGAAAGTATATATTTTATGAATTGAACTAGAGTCATGCAAATTTTACAAGTCATGAAGTATGCAAATTTTCCATGTTATGAAGTATGATGCAAGGAAAGACACTGGATGTTCTATCAATGCTCATGATCCACTTTCTAAACTAAACTTTATGAGTAGTATGACGATACGGGGTATGAATAAGTATGAACAATTCATGAACAAGTTTGGCATTAGATATGTCACATGTATATGAGCTCATATTATTATTATGTTTTTGGAGTAGTATTTAGCACCGAGAGACGAGGGTTCAGATAACCCAAGTCCAAAACTACGTTGCCACCGTAGGTTGCCCGTGTTGAGGCTTATTATGAAGGATCCTGGTATGAAATGGTTCAAACCTTGGCCGATTAGGACAAATATTTCATTGTGGGTTCAAGACACTGAACTCCATGTAGCTCAGCATGGTTTAATGTTGGTTAAGAGAAACTCCTACATGTTTATTTTCAAGCTATAAAGTTATATAATTCTATACTATGAAACTTAAGCTTTATTTCATGTTTTATGTTTTATACCTTGATATTCATTTATGGTCCTTCTTTAAGTAACAAGTTCATTCTTAAGTATGTTTTTAAACTGGTTTATCATGATTCATGCATCACTCTCATACTCAGTACATTTCATAGTACTGACGCATATTTTGCGTTGCATCCTCTAATGATGCAGATTCAGGTGTTCCTTCTCAGATTCGTGGCTAGAGTCCCCAGACCACTTTCCCAGTCAGTTGTTGGTGAGTCCTCTTAGGCCGAGGGCTAGTTATGTTCTTTTTTTGTTAGCTTTTTCATTTTTGTACTTTGAGTTAGCTTGGGTCTCGTCCTAGCAACTCCTTATTTCATGTAGAGGCTTTTTAGACATAGATAGTGCTCGAGTCTCTTTCTGGATTCTATATTTCCATTTGACTTGATTACCTATGTATAAGATTCCACATTTATCTATTATGCTTCCGCTTATCTTTTGTTATGCGTGAGAATTCTGTGACCAAGGTTTAGCTTAGGATCCTTGTGGTCCCAAGTCCCGTGTTACATCTAGGGGGTAACCTCAGGGCCTGACACATGTGAATTTTGGAGAGATAGTAGCGGTGGTGATCAAAAATAAAGCTCATAAACTTGCTAATTCAATTCCATATCTAGTAATCATTAGCGAGTTATGTGCCAGGGCTGAGATTCCTTACTTCAATTTGAATAGGTCTATCACAGCAACCAAGGTCGCTGATATTAAAAAGAAGAGGGATGTCAATGTGCCCAAAATGAAGAATAGGAAGTTGCAGGGTTTGGTTGATGTGGGGACCTTAGAGGCAGCTTTCGATATGGGCCCATCTTTTCTTATGAGGTCGTTGTTCGGTTATCTTGCTCCTGCAGTATTGGGAAATCTTTCGGATAAACTTCCTCCTAGACCTTCACATTTTCTTTCAGCATCATCCCAAAACAGTCTTTAAAAGCTTGTTGATATGACCTATTCTCATGAGACTCAGTTGAGCACACTAGCTAAGAAGCTGCCTGAACTCATCCAAAAAGCTATCATGGATGCTATGAAGGATGTTTTTGAGAATCTTGAAAATCTTTTAAAGAGGGTTGAGGTTTTTGGGAATGCGGTCACTTTTCTTCAAGATGATGTGGAAAAACCAAAGGGTAAGGCACCCATGTCAGCTACAGACTTGAGCGCGCTTGATAAGGCTATGGCTGCACCTTGCTGGACTACTGGCCCAGTGGATGACCTATTTAATTCTTTGGGAGGTGAGGATGAGGCAAATTATGTGGTGATATAGAGGGTGATCTTGGAGTCCCAGGAGATAGCATACTCCCATATGGGAGGAGTAGGCCCTAATTTTGTAGCAGATCAACAGTAGAGCTGCTCAGATAAGTGTGTCCAGGGAGTTTCTTATGCATCCTCCCTCTTCTACTTTCTACTTAGAATTGGGGACAATGTTATGTTTTGGTGGGGGAGGGTGCATTTAGTTGGTGTCTTTGTTGTGATATTTCCCTTGGCAGGCCAAAAATGTTATTTTATTGCCTTTGTCGGGCTTTTGTTCTTTCTTTTAGACAATTTGGCCCTTGTAGGGCTTGTGTTTGGATTAGTTTGTCTTTTTCATTTCCCTCATCGGGCCTTTATTTTTCTGATGCCATATATTATTACCTTGTTGGGCTTGATCTTGTTATTATGTTTGGATGTGAGAGCCATTTTGCCAGGTTAGTCATACACACCTATTAGTTTACCACCCATGCTTTGCAAATCGAGCTTAGTGCCTATGCACATGCCTCATTCTCTAATGACCCATTAGCGCATAATTCAAACATCGCCTTTGCATATAATAGTTAGTTTTAAATAAACTCCAAGGTTTTTCTTCATACTACAGTTCTTTCTCAAGGAGCAAAATTTTCTTTTCTTTTTTTTTCTTTTTTTTTGTGTCAAACCGGAAGACATTTCCCTATGATAGATTGAAAGGCAACATTCTTAAGGGAAAATGCAAAGTTTTAGTGTTTAGATTGAGTTCGCGTTTTGCTTATCTCAAATAGGCCCACCAAAAAATTTCTTGGCAAAGAATTTGAAAATTTGAGAAAAGAGAGGAAAATGATTTTAGCAAAAGAATTCGCTTGTCATGAGTTGCACAATCTCCATTTGGCTTGATTGATTCACAAATGAGTGTGCGGAACTCAGAATAACTTTTCAAAAATCATTCCTCCGAATTGATTTTTAGACTAACTTTGAACTTTTTGTGTTCTGATGCCTTGTGCGAAAAGGTCTACTTTGTTCTTGTGTATGCATGTCATCTAAAACTTACCCCGGATGTGATTCACGGTTATCACTCCCCGAGGCTACCCCCTAGATATAACACGGGACCCGAGATCACAAGTTCCCCAAGCTAAACCTTGGTCATAGCATAACTTAGATAATCAGAAGATAATATACCGGAAGCATACTGAAAGAAGATAATAAACCATAACTAAATGGGAATAAGGTCTAAGAAATACCAAATCCAAACACGGAAAACAAGTCTAGCTATGTCTAAAGCCTCTAATCTGTTACACAAAGTTGATGGGACAAGATCCAAACAAACTCAAAAATCTTAAACAAAGACATAATAGAAATAAGTCTAGCACTAGCCCTCGGATAATGTGGACTCACCAATAGGAACTGGATCTCCGACGATGTCTAGCTATGAGTCTGAGGGAAAGAGACTGTAGCTACATTACCAAGGGATGCAACGCGGGAATATGCATCAGTAATATAGGATGTACTGAGTATATGAGATATGCAAAATCATGATAAAAACATACTTAAAGCTGAGTTCATGATTAAATGGAGAAATCATAAGAAAATATCATAATTGAAGGGTAAAGCATGAGATAGAAGTCAAACCTCAAGATAAGATATCATAAGACTTCCAAATATTGAAAACATTCATACGAGAATTTTTTTTAACCAACAATAGACCATGTGAGATACATGGAATCAAACTACGTCACCCTAGTTGTCAAAGCTACCCCGAATCTTTCCAAGGAACGGGTTACTATACATATCGAAGCGTGGAACCACTTTCATACGGGGAAACTCTCAACTAACGAGGAACATTCTTCTTGAGGATAAGCTCTCAATTAACAAGGACCCTCTTAACCTACGCTGGCAACATAGTTTTGGACTTGGGTTTTCTAGAACCCTCATCGCTCGGTGCTAAATACTACTCCCAAAAACATACATATAGCTCATAATATACTAGTGACATATCTAATGCCAAATCTTTTTGAAAACCATAAGGACATATCTAATGTCATGCAGTTCACATATCATAAGTCTTAAAATTTAGCATAGCCATCATTGAAAACTTACTTTTTTTTCTAAATTCATGACATGAAGAATTTGGCATGAAATTTCATAATACATAAGGTCATGTTATCTAAACATGCCAATTTACACTTGAAAACATGCAATTCAATGGAATCATGCTAGAAATCATCTTTAATGTATGGGCTTTTGAAATCAATTAAGGAACCTCAAATAAATCATAAATAAGTAATGAGAAACCATGAATTAATGCTTAAAAGAAGACCCATAACTTTTCCCCAATTTAGGTAAGAACCCTAAATATCACAATTTTATAAATCAAAGTAAAACATGGGGTTTTGAGCATAAGGGTGAAGGAAATCCCTTATTGAATACCCACATACCTTATTGAAGAGTTCTTTATCTAAGATCAAAAGAAACGGAGGCTTGACCATGGAGCTTGAGACTTGGATCTTGAAGGAGTTCCTTTACTCTTTTGGTAGATGAATGAGGAATAATGAAAGACTTAGGCTAATAGGAGTAGAAACTCTACTAAAAGTGGCCAAAACAACCTCACTTAAGAGCTAAAAGGGTGGATAATTACAAAAATACCCGTGGAATTTAAATCAAGAAAATCTGTTAAATATCTTGGCTTCAGAAATCACGGGTGCAATCCACGAGCCGTAGACTGAACTACGACTCGTGGTTTCCACTCGTGGTTCCTGGCCCTAATGACAAGCTACAGATGATGTTCTACGAGTCAACAGGATGGACCATAGAATAAACTATGGTTTATATACAAGTTCATCATTCCTGGGGAAATATGCAGCCCTCAGGTTAGATTCCACGAGTGGATAAAATGGTCCATAGAATGAACTATGGTCTGTAGAACCCACCTGTGGTTCTCAAATCAGAGGCTGATCCTTCATACTTAAACCACGAGTTCATTCCATGGGTCGTGGTTCAAACCACGATCCATGGTTTTGACCCATAGTTCATTGAAAGGTAAAAATTTGCAGATTTTGAAAGTTTGAAAGTTGGATCGAATTCTGGGGTGTTATAATATCTCCCCCTTGTAATCATTCGTCCTCGAATAAAGACTAAGCAAGGAAACAAGGAGAGAAAATAGGCCCACCAACCAACATAACATAAATCTCAAGAATAAACATGAAAACTGAGCTTTTCAACTTAAAACATGATTGAACTAACTTCGAAAAACATAGATGCACGCTAGGATCATGAGGGAAACTGATGGAATAGAATCAGAGGGACATACTAAGGAAGAAACTATTACCTCAAGCTGAAACTGAGTCAGAAATAAAGGGATGAGGGTGATTGGCTTTAATGGCTGCTTGTACTTCCCAAGTAGCTCCCTCACCTAGCTGATTTCTCCAAAGGACCTTTACTAAAGCGAATTCTGTGTTTCTCAACCTCTGAATCTGATGATCAAGAATCTCCACAGGAACTTTATCATAAGTAAGGTTATCCTTCATATTCACACCTTCCAAAGGAACAATCAAGGTTGGAGAACCAACACACTTCTTCAACAAAGAAACATGGAAACTTGGATTAACCGCTTCTAAATCTGTTGGAAAATCCAACTCATAAGCAACACTACCAACTCTTCTTAGAATCCGATAAGTACCAACATAGCGGGGATGAAGTTTCCCTTTCTTAAAAAATCTCATCACTCCCTTCATGGATGACAGTTTCAGAAATACCAAATCATCAACCTCAAACTCTAACTCTCTTCTTCTCACATCTGCATATGATTTCTATCGACTCTGAGCGGTCCTCAACCTCTCCCTAAAGATCTTAACCTTGTACATAGTCTTATGAACTGAATCTGGGCCAATCAAAATTGCCTCACCTACCTCAAACCACCCAATAGGAGATCTACACCTCTGCCTATAAAATGCTTCAACAGGAGCCATTTGGATGCTAGAATGAAATCTATTATTGTAGGCAAACTTGATAAGAGGTAAAAGATCATCCCAATTACCTTTGAAATCAATAACACAAGCTCTCAACATATCCTCCATAGTTTTAATAGCACGCTCTACCTGGCCATCCATCTGTGGGTGAAAAGTTCTGCTAAACTTAACCTGAGTACCAAGACCTTTCTGAAATGACCTCCAAAACTGGGATGTAAACTGAGTACTCCTATTTGAAATGGTAGATGATGGAACACCATGAAATCTGACTATCTCCCGAATGTAGAGCCTGGCATAATCATCTGTTATATCCGTAGTTTTACAGCAAAAAAGTGGGCTGATTTAGTCATCCAGTCGATAATCACCCAAATAGAATCATACTGCCTACAAGTACAAGGCAAACCTATAATGATGTCTATATTGATCGCCTCCCACTTCCAAGTAGGAAGATCAATATCAAAAGTCATACCACCCAGTCGCTGATTCTCTACCTTCACTTGTTGAAAGTTGAGACACGTAGCCACAAAACCTGCTATATCCCTCTTCATACAATCCACCAAAGACTTCCCATAGGTCATGGTATATGAGCGTCTGTAAAAATCCATTGTCTCAACCCATCTATGTCAGGAACACACAATCGACCTTGATATCAAAGCACACCATCACCCCTTGGGAGAAAACCTCTACCCTATGTTGATGGACTGCACCCTTCAACTGGTGTAAAATAGGATCACTATCTTTCTCTTTTTTCACTTTAGCTACCAAAAATGATTCGAAACCATTCTGAATGATAACACCACCTCCATCGAATCCATTAGGCAAACTCCTAATCGAGCGAGTCGTTGAACATCCTTGGCTAATTCCTTCTTTTCGTCTTGGACTGAAAACACACTACCCATGGACAACCTACTTAGTGTATCCACCAGGATATTGGCCATACAAGGATGGTAAGGCACACTCATATCATAATCCTTAAGAAGCTCAAGCCACCTCCTTTAATGAAGATTCAATTCTTTTTGAGTGAACACATACTGAGGACTCTTATGATCGGTGAATACATCCACGTGAACACCATACAAGTAGTGCCTCTCAATCTTTAAAGGAAAGACCACGACCGCTAACTCAAGATCATGAGTAGGGTATTTCTTCTCATAAATCTTAAGTTGTCTCGAAGCATAAGCAATCACCTTACTATGCTACATCAACATACAACCTGAACTAATTCTAGAAGTATCACAATACATAACAAAGTCATCTAGGACCTCGGGTTGAGCCAGCATTGCAGTTGTGGTCAACCTAGTCTTCAATTCCTTAATGTTCTTCTCCCATATATATGCTAAAGTTTCACCTTCTTCTGAGTTAACCAAGTCAATAGAGCAGAAATGGAAGATAACCCTTCCATAAATCTCCTGTAGTAATAGGCCAAACCAAAAAATCTCCTAGTATTAGACGTGAAAGTTGGTCTAGGCCAGTTATTTACTGCCTCAATCTTTTATGAATCAACTTGAATACCATCTCTAGACACAATGTGACCCAGAAAAGTAATAGACTACATCCAAAACTCACACATGCTAAACTTAGCAAATAACTGTCGATCCTTGAGAGTTTGCTTCACCACTCTCAAATGGTCTGCATGCTCCTCTTTACTTTGAGAATAGATAAGAATATCATCAATGAACACAATCACAAACAATTCCAAGTACTGTTTGTTTGAACACACGGTTCATCAAATCCATAAAGGCTGCAGGAGCATTCGTTAGTCTAAAAGACATAACCACAAATTCATAATACCATACCGAGTTCTGAAGGCTATCTTAGGAATGTCACACTCTCTAACTCCGAGCTGATGATAACAAGATCTAAGGTCAATCTTGGAGAAGTAACTGGCACCCTAAAGCTGATCAAACAAGTCAACAATCCTAGGAAAGGGATACTTATTCTTGATTGTATCCTTGTTCAACTGACGATAGTTGATGCACGTTCTTAGGGAACCATCTTTCTTTTGCATGAATAATACAGGAACACCCTATGGAGATATGGTGGGTCAAATAAAACCTTTATGAAAGAGGTCTTTCAACAGATCTTTAAATTCCTTAAGCTCCACGCGAGCCATTCTATAGGGAGGAATAGAGGTAGGATGCATATCTAGAAGGAGATCTATTCCAAAGTCAATCTCCCGCTCGGGAGGGACTCCAGTAAAATTTTCGAGAAACACTTCTAGAAACTCATTCACAACGGGAACTGACTGGACATATGGGGTTTCGTACTTCGTGTCCATAACTCGGACTATATGATAAACATAACCCTTAGAAATCATCTTTCTAGCCTTAAGATAATATATGAAATGACCCTTTGAGGATGGATGACTACCTTGCCACTCTAAGATAGGTTCATTTGGAAATTTGAAACTAACAACTCGAGTATGACAATCAACAAAGGAATAACATGCATACAACCAATCCATACTAAGAATAACATCAAAATCAGTCATCTCCAACTCTACTAGATCTGCTGAAGTGACTCTATGAAGGGCTGAGATAGGGAAATTTTGATAGATTCTTTTGGCTAGGACTACCTCACCAACCGGAGTAGAAATACAAAAAGGTTCTAAGAGCTGATCAGGACAAATCTAAAACTTGAAAGAAACATAATAGGTCACAAAAGATAAGGATACACCAAGGTCCAATAAAGCTTATACATAGAGAGAGAAGACTTTAAACATACCAGCAACAATATCCGGTGAACTCTCATGGTCCTGGCGATAGGACATGGCATAAAAGCAGTTCTGGCACTGACCACCAGAACTAGATGAAGTGCCCTGCTAGGCTAGTCGACCTTCTAGGGCTGCTGGGGCAGACAATGTCCTGCTACCTCCCTGTCATTTCTTAGCTGAAGGGAAATCTTTAAGCTTGTTTCCAACCTGACCACATCCAAAGCATCCACCTGAACTAGATAAACGCTCACCAAGATGACTCCTACCACACTTGTTGCAAGAAGGGTAAGGGGTCCCCTTTGAAACACTCCCTTGCACAAAGGAACTAGATCTTCTACTAGTCTGATAATGACGAGGCCAGGGGGCCTGGGTAGGAGCACGAGCAGATGAATGAATGGGACCTGATGATTTCTTCTGAAATGAAGAGTGATGTCTAATTCCGGACCTCTATTGGCCAAAACCTAAACTTTCTAATCTAACCCTCTTGTTCTCCCTTGCAATCTCCCTAAACTTGTCCCCTTCAATTTGTTGGGAATAAGTCATAAGTAGAGATATATCCATGTCACCCAAAAGCATAGTAGTTCTATATTCCTTCTTTACCAAGTCTGATACTCCATAAACGTTCTTACTCATCTTATCCCACGGGTCAGTCACCATGGAAGGATCATCTAGAAAGCTGGGTGAACTTCAATTTGTACTCCTGAACTGACATAAAACCTTGCCTCAAATTTACAAACTCTTCGGCCTTAGCTTGCCTCAAGTTCCTCGAGAAGAACTTGTCAAGAAAAGTCTTCTCAAAGCATTTCCAAGTCATAGGGACCATATCCTTATCCCTAGCATTCCTCTATTGAGTGAACCAAATATAATCCACGTCCTTGAGTTGATAGGAAGCTAGCTTAATACCATCAATACCAACCACTTGGATTATACCCAAGATCTTTACCTCATCCATGAAATTTTATGGATCCTTACCAACTTTTGAACCTCAGAACTTAGGTGGGTTCATGCGAATGAAGCCTCGAACTCGGGCCGCAACTCCACCTTGGGGTTGGATGGGGATAGGAGCCTACTGATTGGCCTGAGCAGCCATAGTCTGAGCTAGCATATGAATAGCATTCTTGAATTCCATATTTGTGACCTCATGGTCTGGAATCGGAGGATTAGCATTTCAGGTGGCTCGGCGAGGCATGGCATGACGAGGAGGAATAATCTGAAAGGCATAAAGAATGGATTAGAGGGTTATAGAGTTAAACTCTATCGCATGATATTGATCATAAAAGAAGTGAAGTTTTTTTCCTAAGACATCTCGTAGCTTCCCTCTCTTAAGTGTGGTGCACTTCACACACATGAAAGAGACTCTACTCAATGAAGCTTTCAAACACCCTCGGACTCTTGAACCTGATACTCTGATACCAAGTTTGTCATGCCCCGAGGGTACCCTCTAGATGTAACACAGGACCCGGGATCATAACTGCCCCAAGCTAACCCTTGGTCATAGCATAACTCAGATAATCGTAAAATAACATAGCGGAAGCATAGTTAAAGAAGATAGGCAACCATAACTAAATGGGAATAAGTTCTAAAAATACCAAATTCGAACACGGAATACAAGTCTAGTTATGTCTGAAGCCTCTTATCAGTTATAGAGAGTTGATGGGATAAGACCCAAACTAACTTTAAAATCTGAAAGAAAGACATAATAGAAATAAGTCTAGCACTAGCCCTCAAATAATAAGGACTCACAAATAGGAACTAGATCTCTGATGATGTCTAGCCATGAGTATAAGGGAAAGAGCCTGCATTTGCATCATCAAGGGATGCAGCGCAAGAATATGCGTTAGTACTATAGGATGTACTGAGTATATGAACTATGCAAAATCATGATAAAAACATACTTAAAGGTGAGTTCATGATTAAATAGTGAAATCAAAAGAAAATATCATAATTGAAGGGTAAAGCATCAGATAAAATTCAAGCCTCGACATAAGACATCATAAGACTTGGAAAACTTGAAAACATTCATATGGGAGTTTCTTATAATCGATAATAGACCATGTGAGCTACATGGAATCCAACTATGTCACCCTAGTTGGCAAAGCTACCCCAAACTTTTCCAAGGCACGAGGTACTATACATATCAAAGCGTGGAACCACTTTTATAAGGGGACACTCTCAACTAACGAGGACCCTTCTTTATGAGGAGACACTATCAACTAACGAGGACCCTCTTAACCTATGCTGGCAGTATAATTTTTGACTAGGGTTATCTAGAACCCTCATCGCTCGGTGCTAAATACTACTCCCAAAAACATACATATAGCTCATAATATACTACTGATATATCTAATGTCAAATCTGGTTGAAAAGCATAACGACATATCTATTGTCATGCAGTTCATATATCATAAGTCTTAAGA
The DNA here is from genome assembly GCA_003996215.1 of Jaltomata sinuosa. NCBI lineage: Eukaryota > Viridiplantae > Streptophyta > Magnoliopsida > Solanales > Solanaceae > Jaltomata > Jaltomata sinuosa. The sequence continues at coordinate 64,248 of QJPP01004477.1, forward strand.
CTTAGCATAGCTCATAACGCTCAAATCAAGCTACCCAAGTTGGAAGTCACAGAGATCATCAGAGAAAAACAAATTTATATTCTCAACGGATATTGGGGTCGTACCCACAGAGAACAATGTACTCGCGATCGAGCTAATACAAAATCCAAGCAACTTATTGAAGTTCAAATAACAAAAAAAGGGAAAAGATATCTAAAAGGGGGGACTTACGAACTACAACTAAAGATAAAAGAAAATCAAATAAAAGATAGAGAGATCAATGGCTTTCCTTATTTTCGCCAAGCAAGGACAACAAGGGAAAATTGGGAATGGGAATTCAATTCACAAGACTTGCACCCAATTAACACCTGGGTAGTCTTGGCTAAGGGCATGCCTAACTGTATTTCGACCAATCAAGAATATATCTCATGTGTTCTCTCGAACCACCACGAGTAAGCAATAACCAACAAATTTAACTTGGGTGAGTTTGGTTATCTCTAACCCGAACTCTTACATAGGAGTTTCCGGCAACCAAACTATCTCTAGCATTGGTCTAAAGTGAAAACCCCAAATCCCCACTATTGAATCTTCCTAAATTTAGGGAAATTCTCTCTAAAGCAAAAACCCAAATTAGTAAGTTAAGTCAATGTATGCAACCATTGACTATAAATTCAAACATAGGGTATTCAATAGAGCTCAATAATCAAATAAGAACAAAATCTATATATGAATTCAATACCCAACAAATATTATCTCTAATACAAACCCAAATCTCAATTCAATAATTAAACTAATAAAATAGCAATTAAGAACAAGAGTTGAAGAATGGAAACTAAGGACTTTACAATAAAGAGCATCCAAATCTTCACTCCTATAGTGTTGGTTGATGAACTTGCTCTCCTAGCTTGCCAAAAGTTGTGAGAATAGCAAAAGATAGCTTCAAAAATGGCTGACGAGTCTTTTGTCTCAATTGGGGTTTCCAAAAGTGGGAATTTCCAAATTTCTCCTACAGCTGATGACGCCTTCACCGCGGTCACATGATCATGATTCATGATCATGAGGTTCTATGTTTTCTCTCCACGCGGTTGCGTGGTCTCAACCTCGCAGTCGTGTAGTTATGACATCTTCCTTCACACAGTCGCGTGGCTTCACTTCGCAATCTTGTAGTTTTAGCTTTCTCCTTGTGCATTGCGGTCGCATAATTTACTCTCGCGGTCGCGATGAGTAACTTGGTGTCAGTGATCAGCAACTCATTTTAGCTCCCGTTTTACTTGTTTTGACTCGAATCTTTCCCGAACACTTCTAAAACACAAAAACCTTTAAAATAGAAGAAATTTATGTCAAATTGAACTATTTATCCACTTTATACTAGCAAAGATATATGATTATAAGCTAAATAAGTAGGTAGAATACCAACTTATCAACCCCCAAACTTGAACTATTACTTGTCCTCAAGCAACTGAAAAAAAAATTCTATTTCAAGAGGCACACAACACAAGTGCAAAGACATCACTTCAAGCCAAGGAAAACCTATTTCAATCACCAAGTATGACTTTGGTTGGTACTAACGATGAGTTAATCATATGATAACTTACTCTAAGCATTACACTCATTTCAAAACACAATTCAATAACGCAATGGCACAATAATAATAAGCAAGTGAAAACAACCAATCCTCGAGATGTAACTCAAACTACTAGCTTACCAAAACATGCTTATTTGACTCATTTTCGGAGTTTATCAATGTCACCAACTATCCTAATTTGCATTCCTTCACAAGAACGAAAGTCCCAAAAACACATTATGTACAAATAAAATCATAAGGGACAAATACAAGCACTCACACTCACAAAGAATTTCAAGTACCAACAAGTATCAACCATAGGCTTTCCCTTATTTTCATTCGCCACTAGCTCAAATACAATCGGTTGGATATCACAAAGATCTTTTCTAAGCTTGTAATATATGCTCTGGAACGGGTAGGATATGCATTTGTATTCAAGTAACTACATCATCCTCGAACTCTACACAACTTTTTCAATTCGAAACCAAGGACATTCCTTTCATTTTTATTCAACACGAGGCACCATTTTACTTCTTTTTATTTGAAGCCCCAATTTTTATCTTTTCTTCACCTTGGAGGATTCATTTCTTTTCTTTCCTTTCCTCTTTTCCTTTTGTTTTGCTTTGTTTCTTCCTTCTTTTTGGCAATTCTTATTAAGTAACGAACCATGATTTAGTTATTTATCACTTCTCCAAGGTACCTTTATCAACCCCCAAAATTAGGCTTTTAGCCTGTAATTCACACTTGTGGAGTTCAAGGAGGGATGGGTTCAAGAGAGAGACTCATGTTCAAAAATTGCTTAAGGCTTGCATCACGGTTGCCAAAGAAAAGGTATTAGGATCAAGAGGGGTGACTAATGATTCAATTTAAGTGCAATGGTGGCTTTTAAAGATAAGTAGACTTTGATAATCACAAAGAAGGCCTAAGATCATTTCTCTAACCAAAAGTAATCAAGACTAGCTTTAAAGACTAACTGGGCAGGTTATAGTTAACACAAGCAAGCACAAGAATTATTGAACTAAACCTCACCACACATGGCATGTGAATCATAAAAGGATTTGTCACAAAAACCATTCTTCGCCATGCCTTTTTCACAATTTTTTTGGAAGGGTCTGCCTATTTCACTTAGCATGCGATACTACTTAATCAATACCAAACAAGTCAATTTGCAACCAAAACCTCCCAAGATGATGATTTTCCCATAAGAATAACGTCACTCAATCTATCATTGGGCCAATTCATCTATCTAAATCAATTTGGTTACACAAGGTTTATCAACATACCCATCATAACTTTGGGCACATGTGATTCGTACAAGTCGAAGTGCGAGTTGCACGTACAATGCATAAGCCAAACAGTGGGTATGTGTGAAGCTCATATGGTTTGCACGTCGACATATGCAGTATAAATATTACGTCACTCGAACAAGCTCTATCTAGCCTAACGGGTACTCAGACTTCCCTTGGCTCTGACACATGCAATATCAACTATAAAAAGAAATCAAAGAAGTTACAACTAAAGAAACTAACAACGTGCATTGCCCTCACTGCAACAAAATAAGAGAACAATTTGAGAGGGCTCCCTGAAGGGTGTATCACTCAGAACCAGAACTTGTAGGTCATGAAAGGACCCAGTCTCCCTCATTAGCATCATCCTCAGCCTCAGATCCATATAGCTTCCTTAGAGTGCTCATCATCTTTGTGAGAAAATTGTTTTGCTTTCTATCATGACCCCTCTGCTTTTTCTGTCACCTTTTCTCCTTAGCCAACCTCTCCTTGATGTGTTATTGCTGGCTTGCTACACTAGCTAGTATAAGGCCACTAGGAGTAGTAGAGGATGATGACCCGGATGCTGATGTGGTGGAACTCTCTCCCATACTGAAGGTAAGCCTGCTAGAATTTGGCAAAGATGGACATCCATGCCTTAGACATGGCTGGAGATGTGGCATAGTGTCAGAGGTATGAAGGGACCAATACCCTCTGTAGAAGCGGCCGACTCATATGCCTCACTGGACTTGGGAAATAGACCAAATAATGGTGAATCCACGTCCATCTTCCTCTTCTTCAATGCTTGTTAGGGCCCTCTCCTCTTCAGAGGGTGAATCAATTTTTCAAGCTTCCTCTCATTTTCACCATCCCTCTTTGCAACCTCGGTTGCATAGCATAAGTGAGTGATCAATAAAAGAAAGAGCATACTTTTTTTACCATCAAGAACTACTTGTTGAATTTCATGGACGATCAGTTTCCCTACATTCACTAGAATACCCTTTATCATAGCACAAATGACCTTTGCTTTATCAGCTGTCACATCGGATTCATTCTTTGAAGGAATAACTCGGGCACAAATGATCAAAATCCAAGTGCGGGCCTTAAGGTTAAACTCAGAGGACTCAATCCTTCTATTTAATGCTATCCATTGCGGGACTGTACCATCATATAAGTTCTCCACAAACAAATCGGTCCCCAACTCTATAGCTCGGGCTTTGTATGTGGCATTATCGATATTTGAGAGGTGATAGTATCCAATGATCACCTCCAGATCAAAACAAACCAACTTTCCCCAAACCATCACAACCAAGTCATTGGCGAAGTCTGTCTCAGCTGCATTAGCATAAAATTCATGGAGAACGACAAAGTTTGCCTTAATAGGCTTGGAGGTAAAACACAACCACCTACTAGCAACCAACTTTTCGTGGAAGTCGACCCATTTCTCCTCCAATCCATCCAACATAATACCTCGCTCCCTCATGATTGGCTTTGTCAAAATACGGTTATATAGTTGGGTGTAGTTGAGGGAGATGAAGGTTCCTTGGTCAAAGTTCTCTTCGTCGGCCACTTGGTTGGCATCTTCATGTTCAATTCTGGCCATTTCAATCTTAAAGAACCTACACAAGGAACAAGATTGTCAAAAAATTATATAGGCATGTAAACAAACTTAGTGGGACATGATTAGGCAAAAGAAATGAGCCTGAACGATCCCAGGAAGAGCTGGCGGAGTTGCTATTTTTGGGACTGTGAAAACTGGTAATCACAATTGGGAACCTTACAATCGTGATTGCAAAGACAAAATTATTTTTTTAGAAAATTAAATCATCCCGATCGTGGAATAGGGAATCGCGATCACGAAGCTCTGGGAAGTTAGTCATTGCAATCGCGGTATTTGGGCATCGCAATTGCGATGGTCATCTCCATGCCCCAAAAAAATTCTTTTAGACATTTCATTGAGTAGGTGATTTGAACATCTTAGTTCACCATTTTTATACCACATGGGTGTCACCTTTTATCCCAAAAATTAGAAAAACCAACAAATTTCTAACCCCCGACCGGATTTCACCCCTAAAATTATACCAGACACCCAATTCACACATGTTGTAAGCAAGAAGGACACTACTTGAGTGTTTAAAATCAGTTACTTTAGCACAATAATAGTGGATTGAAGAGGAGAAAACAAAGATTATACCTGAGGAGTTGCAAAGATGCTTATGAAATTGATGTTGATGGAGTGTATTATTCTTGCCTTTAGTAGAAAAAAGAACCAAGTTTCATAGCAGTTTTTGCTTTTGAAATGACTTGTTTGAACTTTTAATACCTGGTAACTATTCAGTGCCTCGCGATCATAAGGCTCTATCACGCAATTGCGAGGAGTTAAAATCACCTGACTCCACGCGATCGCAATGTGTTCACGTGCTCGCAAAGATTCAGGAGGAATTTACCTCATCACAATCGCGAGGGTCAGGTGTCGCGATCGTGATGAATTAAAATAATCTGAGTTTTCCAAATTTTTGCATAGTGTACTATTTTGACGTGCGAAGCTTAGTGCGACAACACTTTGGGAGGGGCGAAATGCACCTCCTTCGCACATGCCAATATTTTTTACTCAGTTCACTGTTTGCTTGTGCCATGGCATGTGCAACGTGCACTCTTCCAGGTTCGAAAAGCACATTTTTCAGAGGTATTTTTGGTGCTTCTCAACACTTGGTTCCTCTTTTCCTTTCTTTGGGCACCTAAAATACGTTAACAAGAAACAAAAAGTAATGTAAAGCATAAAAATGATGGGTTGCCTCCCATCAAGCGCACAATATAACATCGCGGCATGACGCAAGTTTCTTCACCATCTAGATCTCCACATGGAAGACTTGAACCTTCAACCCAAATTTGAATAGAACTTTCGGTGAAAGTAACACGGTGAAGGTGTGAACATTAGAAGGCCATTTTCTTGGTGTCGCATTTTGCACTTTTTAGCCTTCAAGTGAGGAAGGTCTCTATGCCTTCATTCCATGACAACTTTAAAATTGGATAAACTCTGATCCATCCTACTTCCAAGGTCTTCAAAAAGGTTAATTACTTTGACTCTCGTCTATTCAACCAAACTCAAGGTTGACAAGTGGTTGGAGTAAGATTTGGCCGTCTCCACCTTCAAACTTTTATCATTTATAGCATTCTCACTTTCGAATGAACTAGAGTCTTTCACGATGAACCATTGCAACTCTAGTATCATTCCTTTGCTTTTGGAATTGTGATCTTTGTACGGATTAGTTGGTTGCCGCGACACCTTCAAGCTACGAGCCTCCCTTGTGTCTTCCTCTTCGATAGGGAATAACTCAAAACTACTACCCACAATTGTGCACGTATCAACACAAGTATTCAAATTGATGTCCAAATTTTGGATAGCAATTTAAAGAATCCTCTCTCTTTGACTTCTCTTAGCATGCCTTTTCAACAATAACTCGAACATTGGTAGCATTCTCTCGCGTTGTTCCCTATAGGCCTTAAGTTTGTGAGCTTGGTTTAACACCCATTCTATGCTCACAACCTCACCCAATACAAATTTCTCTTCTTGTTGGGGTTCAAACACTACCGATATGAATTCACTTTCGGGTAATTCCATGTTTTAAAAATCTTCATCATCGTCCCCAAAGTGAATTTGATCGAGCTTGAGGTTCGGGACATGTTCATTTCCTCAGCTTGGAGGTTTTTCTTCATCAATTTGACCGAGAGTTGATAAATCTTCCATGAGTTGTGTGGCACGATTTTTCTCCTCTTCTTCTTTAGCCCTTGCATCCACGAAGCCTAGCTTTATTGCTTGCACACCCTCCTTTGTGATGTCTTGTTTGGCCAAGAGAGTTTCAACCATGGCATATAGGCTTTTCGAGTAGGTTTCTTCCTCATCAACTTGACAAAGAGGAGTGGAAAAATCTTCCATGGATTGTGTGGAAAAATTTCTCTCCTCTTCTTCTATCATTCTTATGCCCACCAAGCCTTGCTTTATGGATTTCACACCCTCTTCTTGGGTTTCTAGTGAGGCCAAGAGGGTGTGGAGCTTTGCATACATGCCTCTTTCGCTTGCTATGTAATGGTCCATATGTAATGTTCATTAGGGCAATTGCTCCAATTTCCATCACGACCACCACACAAATAACAGTAACGCCCATCATAGGAACAAGTACGTGAATACCTCCCTCACCTAGGGCTAATTTTACATTTTTGCCGAAGGTTGGTTCCTCCACAATAACAACAAGGGTCATTATAACAAGGGTTGCAACCACCAACATCTCTATCATTTTGAGATGCCATGAAGTCAATCACAAAACAAAAGTAAAACAAAAGAAAAATAACTATTCACAAAAATTGAACTAGAGTAAGTAGACTCTAAATCTAAACTAACTTAATACGCCAAATTATTCCCCGGCAACGACGCCATTTTTGATAATGCTCAAATTGTTCTCCCCAAGTTAGAGGTCACGACAATCGTTAGAGCAAAACACAGATATATATACCAAATGGATGTCGAGGTCATACCCTTAGAGAATAATGTAGTGACGATTGATCTAATAAAGAATCCAAGTAACTTATTGAAGTTTAATTAACAAAAAAAGGGAAAAGATATCTAAAAGGGGAGATTTACGAACTACAACCAAAGATAAAAGAAAATCAAATAAAAGATAGAGTGATCAATCACTCTTCTTGCTTTCGCCAAGCAAGGAAAACAAGGGAGAATTGCGAATGGGAATTCAATTCACATGACTTGCACCTGATTAACACCTGGGTAGTATTGGCTAAGGGTATGCCTGACCCTCTTTTGACCAATCAAGCATATTTCTCGTGTGTTCTCTTAAACCACAACGAGTAAGCAATAACCAACCAATTTAACTTGGGTGAGTTTGGTTATCTCTAACCCCAACTCTTAGATGGGAGTTTTCGGCAACCAAACTATCTCTAGCCTTGGTCTAGAGTGAAAACCCCAAATCTCTACTATTGAATCTTCCCGTATTTAGGGAGATTCTCTCTCAAGCAAAAACCCAAATTAGTAAGCTAAGTCAATGTTTGCAACCATTGACTATAAATTCAAACATGGAGGATTCAATAGACCTAAATAATCAAACAAGAACAAAATCTATATATGAATTCAAAATCCAACAAGTATTATCTCTAATACAAACCCAAATCTCAATTCAATAATTACACCAATAAAATAGCAATTAAGAACAAGAGTTGGATAATGGAACCTAAGGACTTTACAACAAAGAGCATCCAAATCTTCACTCCTATAGTGTTGGTTGATGAACTTTATCTCCAAGCTTGCGAAAAGTTGTGAGAATAGCAAAAGATATCTTCCAAAATGGTTGACGAGTCTTTTGTATCAATTGGAGTTTCCAAAAGTGAGAATTTCCAAATATTACTTCCAGCTGATGACGCTTTCATCGCGGTCGCATGATTATACTTCACGATCGCGAGGTTTTGTGTTTTCTCTCCACACGGTCTTGTGGTCTCAACCTGGCAATTGTGTAGTTGTGACTTCTTCCTCTACGCAGTCGCGTGGCTTCACTTTGTGGTCGCGTAGTTTTTAGCTTTCTCCTTGTGCATCGCGGTCGCGTGATTTACTCTCGCAGTCACGATGAGTAACTTGGTCTCAGTGATCAGAAGATCCTTTTAGCTCCCATTTGACTTTTTTCACTTGAATCTTTCCAAAACACTTCTAAAACACAGAAACCTTTAAAATAGATGAAATTTCTATCAAATAGCACTATTTATCCACTTTATACTAGAAAAGGTATAAGATTAGAAGCTAAATATGTAGGTAGAATACAAACTTATCAACATCCATCATTCAAAACTTACTTTTGTTTCTAAATTCATGACATGAAGAATTTGGTATGCAATTTCATAATATATAAGGTCATGTTATCTAAACATGCTAATTTATACTAGAAAACATGCAATTCAATGGAATCATGCTAGAAAACATCATTAATGCACAGGCTTTTTAAATCAATTAAGGAACCTATAATAAATCATAGATAAGTAATGAGAAACCATGAATTGATGCTTAAAAGAAGACCCATAACTTTTCCCCAATTTGGGTAAGAACCCTAATTTTCACAATTTTATAAATCAATGTAAAACATCGGGTTTTGAGCATAAGGGTGAAGGGAATCCCTTATTGAATACTCATATACCTTTTTGAAGCTAGCTTGATCTAAGATGAAAAGAAATGGAGGCTTGAACTTGGAGCTTGAAGGAGTTTTTTTCTTCTTTTGGTAGATGAATGAGGAATACTTAAAGACTTAGGCTAATATGAGTAGAAACCCTACTAAAACTGAACAAAACGACTTTACTTAAGAGTTAAAAGGGTAGGTAATTACAAAAATACTCTTACACTTTAATTAAAGAAAAGTTGTTAAAAATCTCGACTTAAAATGAACCACGACTCATGGTTTTCACTCATGGTTACTGGACCAAATGACCAGCTACAGATGACGTTCTATGAGTCAACAAGATGGACCGTAGAATAAACTATGGTCCGTAGACTCATTCGTCATTCCTGGGGAAATAGGCAACCCTCAAGTTTAATTCCATAAGTGGATAGGATGGTCCATAGAATGAACTACAGTCCATAGAACCCACTCCTGGTTCTTAGACCATAGGCTGATCCTGCAAACTTAAACCATGGGTTCATTCCATGGCTCGTGGTTCAAACCACGATCCGTGGTTTGGACCCGTAGTTCCCAAAAAGGTCAAAATTTGCTTATTTTCTAAGTTTGAAAGCAGGATCGAATTTTGGGGTGTTACAAAGGCAAAATCGTAGATGTTTCTTAGCTTTTAATATGATTGTAGCCCCTCTTTATAATGACCCTTCCAGTCATTCCTGCACTTATGCTTTCTTTGTACTGTTAGAGCTTGCTTGTAGTGGACCTACATCATTTATGACTTGATAGGACCGGTTGTTTGGTACCCTAGCAATTCATTTACTCTTTATGGTCCTTTCCCTGTTTTAGAGCTTTAACTTTTAAAATTGTTGACTTTAGCCAACATTCTTAGCTAACGTGCTTGGAGTTTGTTTCTGATAGTTCCCATAGCTCCGAAAAATGGAGTTTGGTCTAGTTGGACCTTTAGTCGAGGCCTGACAACTTTCGGTGTGGTTTTGTATTGCCTTTACTATTTTCTGGACAACTGGAGTTGAAAGTGTGACTTTGGTCAACTTTCGATGATTGGAGCATTAGATTCAGAATATGACAATTCCATCATCTACGAAATACTGAGTTTGGTTTAGGTATGTGGTTGTTTTGGGTCCCAAGCTAGCCGGGCTCATTTTAGGTGTTTGGGTTATTTTAGTTAGTGTTGACTTAGGTACACATTCCTCTGAAATGACCTTGTATGGAAGTTTCATCAATTCAATTGAGTCTGAAATATCCTTTCCACTCTAATAGCGTGTGTGATTTTTGAGTATCGAGTTCCGATTGTGCCAGGAATACCCCGTTGTAGTTTTTAGCTTAGCTCATTTTCTATTGCAGGCCGACCTTCAGAGCCAATGGCGCCCCGACAGCGCAATCACACTAGCCTGTGCCTTAGCTCAGTGTCGATCGCACCCTGTGAGCACTGCTGGCTTCCAAGCGCCTGCCTGCCTACCAGTTCCAATGGCTCCCCTGGTGCACGATCACGCCCAAGCACCATGCCAGCCTTCAGCGCTATAGCGCCTGGCAAGGGCCAATGACGCCAGTCTGCAGCCAGGCATATATATTGCCGCCTTCACGAATTTTTCAGCCATTTTCTCTTGAATTTCTAACTCTAAATTCATTCCCTGTCCTATAAAGTGTTCCCAAATCAGTTCTTGGCTTGGGAATTCTCCAATTAGCGCTAAATTTTTGCTTCCCTCTTCAATTAGTAAGTTTTCCTCTTCCCCAAAGTTCTTCTTCTGAAGTTAAAAACCTCCATTGATGAACTTCTTGAGCTTGGGTTTTCTTCTTGGTTTTAGTTGCTAAATTTAAAGCTGCATGCTCATGGTTCAGAGAATTCGCTCCGTGGGCTTGCTTCATCTCAGTGTGGTAGGTAAATTCTTACTTTAACTCCCGACCTTAATCTTGCAATTTCCCTCCTTAAATCCTTAATTGATCGGGCTATTTTGAACCTTTTTTCTTCGCCAAATCCGCTCAAAATTTTAGCATGCACTTTTGGGATTGTTGTGATCTTTGTGCATTTTTCCATTTCTGATTTTGGGTTGTGGGCCCCGCAGGCCCACTTTTGACCTGAATCTTGACTCGTCAATAGTTATAGAAATATGGGTATCATTGGTCTTATTTTAATGTGTAGTTTATGTTTATGATAGTTTGATTTCTGTTTAGAGCTTCTCGGAATAGTTCGGGCTTGGACATCATCATTCTAACAACTTATTATCGGAAGACAGGTAGGTTGCGATCTTATCCGTACTATACTTTGCATATATAGGCTATAATTGTACTAATTAGCATCCTTGGGTTGGGTTTATTAGCTTGGTACCCTAGACCTTGTCCGCTTCTTCATGCCCATATTATTTTCACTCTGATGATTGTAGTAGTCATAGTAGTTGATAATATCACCCTTGTGGTCTAGTGTGGCCTTGTATGTAACTCTAAACCATAGAAGGTGGGTTATTTGGAAATTTCTGTGAGCCCTGTACATCGATATTTATTTATAGAGCTGGTTATATTTGATGTAGAGCGATGGGAGTTTGTGCAGGGCCGATTGGTCGATTGTGAGCCATTGGGCTACTGTTTGTCATAGGGCATGCCATAATTATGCATGCAAAGAGTTTTTCTACTTGTTTTACTATTATTTTGGCTTTGAGTTGACTATTGATGGATTTCCAACCTTGAATGGCCCTGAGGTCCCATTTTCGGTAAAAATGGTTATAAAAGGTTCGGAATTGATTTTCTTGGATCTTCTTGGGTTAAGAGAATTAAAAAGATGAATTTATCACAGTTTTCACACTTATACTAGACCCGGTTGAGCCGAGGTGCTATACATGCTTTACTATTGATTTTAGATGGTATTAGACTCGACCAAGCCACGCATCAGACTTATTTTGCCATTATTTTAGACCCGAATATGCCCGAGAACCTTTATTGTGGTTTTTGAGACTTGATTCATTATTTTAGAAATGAATAGGCTTTGGGCATGCATTTTTGAGACTTGGGTTATGATTTGGATCTTGATACACTAGGGACTACTATATTGAGATTTTGAGATTGGGTGTATGGTCGAGGACATCCATGGACCTTGCCGATCCAGAATAGGGGCTACGTGTCGAGTGTGCCGGGGGAGGGGTATACAATATTTTTGAGGTATACGGATTAAGTCTTTCAATGGAACCTACCTGCTGGGCCTATAGGCACTGGATGAGGTACATACAGAGTTACTCTTCTACCCTATTTCCACTATTGCATCATATTATTCATTTGCGTGAGATTCCACCCTTGTTTTCTGTTTATTGAGTGTACGCTCTAGTAGTATGAGATTCCAAAGGGTTTTTCTTCACTTGTATGCAACCCTCGGGTGTATGGGTGAACGTTGGGACTGTAGTTAGACTTATTATTATCCTATCGCATTTCTGGTTCTGAACATGGCTTTATTCGGGTTCTTGTTCGATGATTTACATTTTGATATTGTGTTGTATATACTTCATGGTTACACTTGAATTATTGGTATGATTTAGTTGTTAGCATTGTGTTTCAAATATGAGTTCGTTTACTTATTTTCCTTCTTTATCTTCTACTTTAGATTACCAGTATACCAATTTTTTCTTAAACTCACTTTATATATATATTGTTATTGCAAGGACCCCAGGTGCATTTTTTCTTTCCTTCACCTGTGTCTGTGAGATATATATTTCTAGAAGCTAGCCATGTATGTTGTTTTCTTCTTGTATTCTTCTGTGCTAGCTTTCGTGTACCTATTCATTGCTTCTGTGACTACCTGTTTCTTTTCTGCTATATTATTGCTGGTATATCTTATATGTGCTCAGTCAACCTATGATGCTTACTGGGTACCCATTGATTTGCAATTGGTTCTAATAGTACACTGTGCATCTTCCTGGTGCAGATCTTAGTTTGGGTCATCACCCCTGATTTGTGGAGACTATTGTGCGCTACTTTTGGACTATCCGAGGCTGAGGGTGAGCTCTTGACAACTGAGCTTAGCTTTTAGCTCATCTTTTGTATGTTATACTCTTTTTTCTATTCAGAGACAGATGTGTATATATTCTTTTGGATCCTTTATATTCTATATATTTAGTACAGACTCTTATATTATGATACCAGGTCGTGTGTTTAGTTTAGCTTCCATTTTTATATATATTCAAGATGCTTATTTCTTTATTTATTCCATTTGCTTCCGCTATTTATATCGTTCTTCCACTTGCTTGTTAGATAGTAGCCCATTACTAGCCATTCTAAGCTATGAGAATTGGTTAGCCTACAGAGAGTTTGTAGTTGATATCATGACCGAGAAATCAGATTATGATAACTTGGTATCCGATACTAGGTTCACCGGTGTCATCAGTATAAGCGCAAATGTCTAGAAGAGTCCTGCGGATTAGGATAAAGATGTATGTACTCAATCTTTGGGAGGCTACAGTGGATTCTTAGGAAATATGACTCTTTTCTTGCTTCTATATCATGCATGTTATCCTAGATGATTTCCTGGAACTCACTTGTTCTACTTCACTCTTCCGTAGATGGCTCGTATGAAATCATCAACATTAGGCAGGGGTGAGCCTTCGACTCTAGAACACCCAACTTCAGCTAGGGGTTGGAGATGTTGTAGAGGTAGAGGTCAGGGATATGCCCGAGCAGTGGAACCAGCTAGAACTCTTAGGGTTGAGGTTGAGCCCGATTTAGTTCCAGAGCAGCAGCCTTTGGACAAGGGGACAACCCAGGTACCACAAGTTTCAGCACCAACTTCAGCCACAACTTCTTCGTCAGATATTCGGGTTTTACTTCTTCAGTTGTTAGGTATAATCAAGGGTCAGCCTTCTGCGATGGCAGTGGCATCAACTCAGGGAGTAGCTCTGGATGTTCAGATTTCAGGAGCGTAGGCTGCTACTATGGCTCCCCGTGCTGAGGTTATTCTGGTACCATATATTGCACATCCTCTTGCTCCTAGCCCAGCTATGATAGAGACAAAGCATAATGCATTGGGTAGATTAATGAGATTGGCACTGCCTAGATTTTTTGATTCTTCTAGTCATGATCCTTATGATTTTATCTCTACTTGTGAGGATACGCTACACCATTTGGGTTTGTTTGATACTCACGGAGTTGGGTATACTAGTTATTAGATAGAGGCCTCAACTAAGTTGTGGTTGAGGGCCAAGGTTGCTTGCAGACCATCTACATCTCATTTGTTACCTTGGTAAGAGTTCTATGAGGCCTTTATGGCAAAGTTCTTTCCACAGAGCGATAGAGAGCATCATAGAAAGAAGTTCACTAGACTTATGCAAGAATCCATGACCGTATCTGAGTACGAGACTTGCTTTCACTAGCTTGCTCTATATGGGGCCATGATTATCCCTACTGAGCCCGATAGAGTCCATAGACATATTTGGGGATTCAGATAAGAGTTAAGACAGATATCTGAGTTGTTAGTTTCTAGCGGTTGATCTTTCTAGGTTATAGCTGATCATGCTCATACTAAGGAGGATACCATCATGATCTGGAGGCCAGAGATAAGAGGCCATGTCACTAGGGCAGTTACAGTGATCCCCATATAATGGTAGAGGTTTAGGCTAGTAGGGTCGAGGTTATCAGCCACAGCAGTACCATGGTCAGAATAGTTTACTAGTTCAAGCTTGACTTCAGACTTTTGGTGGGTCTCAATTTGAGCAGGGTAAGAGTAGTCAGCAGGGTTATAGTGGTCAGACTCCGAGGGGTATATCTTCTGGGGCATCAGGTTGTGGTAGCCATATGAGTGCAGCTAGTTTATCTAGGCCAGGTAGGCCGTCAGGGCCTTATTATGAGTGTGGAGTCATCAGTCACTATGCTAGGGATTTTTCTTATCGGGGTGAACTGAAGCCAACTGCTAAGCTGGCTCACCCTATCAGAGCAGTGCAACCACCAGCTATAGGAGGTGGTGGTTAGGCTAAAGGTCGTGCCCTGTTTGGCAAGACAGATGGTAGGGATAGAGATTGGTAAGGAGGTGGTCATCGTCAGTTTTATGCGGTCCCTAGGAGACCGGAGGCAGAGGTCTCGGAGTCTGTGATCACTAGTATAATTCTTGTATGCCCCCAGTCAGCTTTGGCTTTATTTGATCCTGGATCTACTTGTTCATATGTTTCTTCATACTATGTGCCTTGTTAGGGGTTGGCTAGGGAGCTGTTATCTATGCCTATATCTGTTTTGACCCAGTAGG
This sequence comes from Jaltomata sinuosa, assembly GCA_003996215.1. NCBI lineage: Eukaryota > Viridiplantae > Streptophyta > Magnoliopsida > Solanales > Solanaceae > Jaltomata > Jaltomata sinuosa. The sequence goes on from QJPP01004477.1 coordinate 79,452, forward strand.
TGATTCTTTAGTGGTGGATCAGATTGTAAGATCATGTATGATTTCTAGTGATATTAAGACTTGAGGTGGTTTAATAATCCTTGATGTGATAGACTTTGATGTGATTCTAGGCATGGACTGGTTATCCCCTTACCATGAAATTTTGGATTGCTATGCCAAGACTGTTACCATAGCCATTACCTGTGTGTCCCCAGTTGTGTGGCAGGGTTTTGTTATCCGTGCACCATCTAGGATCATTTCTTGTCTTCCAGCTAGGAAGTTGATTTTTCATGCGTGTTTTCCTTATCTAGCATATGTCCGAGATGCTAGTGCCGACACTTCTTCCCTTTAGTCGGTTCATGTGATTAGATATTTCCTAGATGCGTTCCCAACTGACATGCTAGGCCTTCCACCTAAGAGAGATATTGATTTTTCTATCGAGTAAGAGTTGGGTACCAAGCCCATTTTTATTTCTCCTTATTGTATGGCTCTAACTGAGTTGAGAGAACTTAAGGAGAAACTCCAGGATTTGTTAGCTAAGGGTTTCATTAGGGCGAGTGTATCTACTTGGGGTGCTCCAGTTCTATTTGTGAAGAAGAAAGATGGGTCGATGTGGATGTGTATTTATTATTGGCCGCTGAATAAGGTGACGGTGAAGAATAGGTATCCGATTTTGCACATAGATGACTTGCTTGATCAGCTTCATGGTTCAACCGTATTTTTAAAGATAGATTTGAGTTCAGTCTACCACTAGTTGAGGATTAGGGCGGAGGACATCCCTAAGACAACATTCAGGATACGATATGGCCACTATGAGTTCCTGGTGATGTCTTTTGAGTTAACTAATGCCCCCGCAGCTTTCATGAACTTTATGTACAGGGTGCTTAGCCTGTATTTGGACTCATTTGTGATAGTTTTCATAGATGACATTTTGATATACTCGCAGAGTAGAGATGAGTATGGGCAGCACTTGAAGACTATACTCCAGACTTTGAGAGATGATCAACTTTATGCCAAGTTCTCAAAGTGCATGTTTTGGCTTGAGTCAGTAGCATTCCTAGGACACATGGTGTCTAAGGATGGGATTATAGTGGACTCGGGAAAGATATCCGCAGTTGAGGGGTTTTGTTCCACAGAAGCACCTTTGACTAGGCTGACTAGGAAGGATTTCCCATTTCAGTGGTTGGATCTGTGCGAGGATAGCTTTGAGAGGCTTAAGGCCTTATTGACTTCAGCTCTAGTGTTGACTTTTCCAGTTAAGGGTCAGAGTTTCTCGGTATATTATGATGCTTTAGAGGTTAGTATTGGTTGTGTATTGACGCAGCAGGGTCGAGTGATATCTTATGTGTCGAGACAGCTGAAGGTTCACGAGCGCAACTACCATAATCATAACTTAGAGTTAGCGGTGGTAGACTTTGCGCTCAAGATTTGGAGGCACTATTTATATGGGGTTCACAATGAAATCTTCACCGATCACCATAATCTTCAGTACATAACAAGTCAGTGAGAGTTGAAATCTACGCAGAGGAGATGGATCAAGTTACTCAAGTTACTCTACTATGACTCCACTATTCTCTATCATCCGAGAAAGGCAAACATGGTAGCGGATGCCTTTAGTCGGAAGACAGTGAGTATAGGCATCCTATCTTTAGTTTCTTTTTCAAAGCAACCATTGACCTTGGACATCCAGTCCTTGGCTAATTGATTGGTTAGACTTGACTTGTCAGATTCTAGTAGAGTTTTTACAAGTATCAAGGTACGTTGTATGTTGGTCTATCAAATTCAAAGTCGTCAATTTGAGTATCATCACTTGTGTGACATTCATGATTAGATTGTTTAGGGTGAGGCCAGCTATACTACTTTAGATTCTTATGGTGTTCTGAGGTTTGATAGTCGTCTTTGTGATTTGAGAGTTGAGGATTTGATTAAGTTGATCCTTCATGAGGTCCATTGTCCTACATATTCCATCCACCCTAGTGCAACTTAGATGTATAGAGATTTGAGATAGTTTTACTGGTGGAGTTGTATGAAGCATGACATAGCGGAGTTTGTATCTTGATGCTTGAACTATCAACAAGTTAAATTCGAGCACATGAGACCTGGTGGATTGATGCATTGGCTTTCCATCCCTAAGTGGAAGTTGAAAGGGATTACTATGGACTTCATAGTTTTGTTTCCACACACTTCTTGAAGTTTTAATTCCATATGGGTGATTGTTGATTGGCTGACTAAGTCAGCGCACTTTTTGCCGACCTATTCTACTTATAGTGCAGAGAGAATTGTTCAGATTTACCTTTATGAGATTGTTCATTTGCATGGGGTCCCAGCTTCTATCATTTCAGATTATGGCACTCAGTTAACATCTCAGTTTTGGAGGGTGATTCAGTAAGATTAGGTATAGAGGTTCATCTTAGTACGGCATTCCACCCTCAAACAGGTGGCCAGTCTCAGAGGACTATTCAGGTCCATAAGGACATGCTACGGGCCTGTGTTCTAGACTTTTTGGGTTCATGGGATCAGTTTGTGCCATTCGCAGAGTTTGGGTATAATAACAATTTTCATTCAAGTATTGGCATGGCATTATTTGAGGCATTGTATGGTAGGCATTGCAGATCGCCAGTGGGTTGGTTTGATGATTTTTAGTCAAGGCCACAGAGTACAGACTTGCTTTGCAATTCCTTAGACAGAGTCTGAATGATTCATAAAGACTTCGGGGAACTCAGAGAAGGCAGAAGAGCTACACTTATCGTAGACTTTGTGCCTTAGAGTTAAGTGTTGGTGGCATGGTGTTTCTCCATGTTGGTTTGGTAGTTTATAAAACAACTAAGCATGACTTGAACCAAGGCTACTCGTACTTTTATTGAAAGTAAATTCAAATAATCAATCCCAATACCAATGCATGAACCCATCAGAAGCACACCCTTAGTCTATCCAATCTTGGTATGAACTCTTGTGTTTACACCGTTGGTTTGTTACAATTTGAATTTTTGTTCCCAAAACCAAGTCCCCTATTTATTTTACTTTCTTGAACACTACACTTGCTCTTGTGAATAAAATTACAATTTGTGGTTAATCTCCATACCATTCTTTGTGGATTTGACCCCGACTCCTGTTGGGTTATTATTTTGGACGATGACCATTGCCACCTCTTTTGAGAAAGTTGTTTTGGACGTTATCAGATAGCACCAGCTGAGTTGAGGTAGCTTAAGGAGAAGCTCTAGGATCTTTAGAGTAAGGGGTTTATCATACCTAGTGTGTCTCTATGGTGTGCTCATGTTCTATTTGTAAAGAATAAGGATGGTTCCTTGCATATGTGTATTGACTACAGGCAACTGAATAAGGTAACCCTTGAGAAAAAGTATCTAATGTCGCGTAGTATTCTCTAAGATTGCTTTGAGGTTGAGTTATCATCAGTTGAGGATCAGGGTTGCGTAAATTCCAAAGATTACATTAAAGAATTGATACATCTATTATGAGTTCCTAGAAATGTTTTTTGGGTTGGTTAATTCCATAATAGCCATTATAGAGCTAATGAAGTGTGTGTTCAAAGCCTGCTTGGATTCCTTTGTTATAGTGTTTATAGATGACATTCTGGTCTATTCGAGGAGTGGCGAGGAGAATGAGCAACATTTGAGAGTTGTGCTTTTGACCCTGTTAGATCAGTGATTGTATGCCAAATGAACTATGTGTGAATTTTGGCTTGAGTTTGTGGCATTATTAGGGTACGTGGTGTCCAATGATGGGATTATGGTGTATCTAGTGAAGATGGTAGAAGTTCATGATTGGGCTAGGCCTACTTCTCCTATTATGGTTAACAGTTTCATCAGGTTGGAAGGTTACTACTGATGATTTGTGGAGGGGTTTTCTTTAAGAGAAGATCTATTGACTAGATTGACTCGAAAAAGTGTCCCTTTCAAGTGGACTCATGAGTGTGAGGCAAGCTTTCTGAAGTGTTAATGACTTCCCACTAACACGCAAGTGTTTGTGGTCATCCAAGTAATATAGACTGGTTAGTTCGGATATCATACCCAAGGAAGTTATGACTTAACAAATGTTCTAAATTATTTGTATACCGCTAGAATAAACAAGTATGTAAGTAACTGAAGTATGAGTTTGTAGTAACTAAGAATCTAAAACAAATTAAGAGAATTAACAGTGAGTATATAATGATTGTTGTTCCAAGTTTAGAGAGAATTGCAGGGTTACAACTTTATTTTGCAATCATGAGTAGTATTCACTTGAATCAACTTCTTCGTCTACCTAGTTGCTGATTTCAGGGTTGATTGTACGATTATGGTCTTTCGAACCTCTAATTGCCTATCATAAATAGCATCTCAACTACATCATTGAGCGGAGATGTGACATATTTTTCCAAATGCTTTTATATATCTTCCCGTATAAATTAAACAAGGCATTTTAGGTAAATTCCTATCCTAGTCGCAAACCTACCCTTTACGTTACAAAAGAGTGGTCTTGCTCCCTATATTCCTCGGTCTATCTTATTGATACTTCTCCCAAAATTAACAAAAAAAATTATAGATTTATTTTAATGATGGCCAGACATCAAAATACTAAATACAGGAATATAAGAACAACTAGTAATGGCAAACTAATCAACCCAACTTTATACTACTAATCATGCATTTGTAGCCGTAAACCCATAACAAAGGTTCTTAGCCACTCATGATAATCTAGAATACAAATAATATTATTTTCATTCAAAGTAATCGCTAAAAAAAGGAAGAAAAAAAGAAACCTAATGGTGAATTCTCTTCTCTGCCTTATGCTCTGAAAATATGATGGAACCTTTACAAAAGATGCACAATGTTCTATTTATAGGGCTTAGGAAATAACCCATTTTCCTTCTTGGAGTAAGAATAGGAGAAAGCTGGAATTTTTCGCTTTGATTGGCCTTGGCGCTCCGTGCCACGAAGGCGCAAGAATCATCTTTTTGGAGTTTGGTTTCCTGCGTAGCACCCCACCAAGGCACCAGTGACAGCCTTCGGGGGTTCTAGGTCTGGGGTAGCACACCACCAAGGTGGCCCAACCCTGTTTTTTCTTAATTGTTTGATCCTGAGCATTCCACTAACTTGCTTCCATGCTTTACTCTTCCGTTTCATCTTCCAATGGTTAATTTTCCGTTTCACATTCCCTAAAATCATCTAATCATGTGTCTCAGTACAAAATATAGCAATTCAACTCAAAACACACAAAATATAGTAAGGAATGTTCTCAAAACATAAGGTAAATATGGGTAGAATACGATAAACGGGCATATAAATATGCCCAAGATCACCACCCCACACTTAAACCTTTGTTCTTCCTCGAATAACTCACTACCATCTATGCTATGTTTCACTATAAATGCCTAAGGAACTTTCTACCCTCACTTGCAAGCAAATAGACAATTTTAATCATGTTTTAGTAGTCCATTCATGACGCAATATCCATACGTCCTTTTGAGCACTAAGATCATTCGTTTGAAACAACACACTCTCTATAACCAACTCATTACAACAATACCGAGCTCATGTATAGATAAAGAAAGCAATAACACTATCAAGGGTATGTCATGAATGCCCTCACCATTTTAGTACTGCCCTAATTTCTTTCACACAAATTTGATTTCGATAGGGTCTTTTGAACATTAAAGCACTCAATCTCTCAAACGATGTTTCAAACATATTATAACATGACATAGGCTTGCCCTTAGTGTATTTTGAACTCAACAAAGCACTCCATACATGGAATAAAAATGACTTTTTGTGGTTGTAATGCCGACTTCGGGACGGGTAGGATACTTTTAGGTACATAGTGACTCTTTTTCCCTATTGCACATGTTCAAGACACTACACTTAACTCCTTTTTTCTCCTTTTGCATTATTTCCTATGTTCATCTGTTCTTGAACTATCACTCATTCTATCTGGTTTCCGCCCTTTAGTTCATACTTACTTGTTGCTAGGAAACCTTCTTATTTTCTCTCTTTTTATCTCTTTTTTTATGACCTCTCACAACAAGAAGTTTGCAAATTTTACTGGGCACCATATCTTTCTTTCACTACATTTACTTTCCCTTTTTATTTACCCTTCTCCTTTTGCTCCCCTCTTTTCTTTTTCAACATATTTTTAATTACACTGTGCATTATACATTTTTATTTGGATCAAATTAACACAGGGTATCAACAAAATGGGTAGGCTCATTATGCGTCTTTACAAAGAAACATATTTCAAGGCTCAAAGGGGATTCACTAGTGGTAATGTCAAGGTAGCACAAACAATTATCAACGAAACAAGAGAAAGGGTTATACAAGAAAATGCCTTAATCATATCCCATGAACTTCATGCTAGTCAATATTCACAGAGACACGAGGCAGGTTCTAGATGCTACTCTATGCAAGAAACCAATCAAAAACTCACAACACATGGCACCATGATTCATATACCAGAATATTACACTTGCATGCTCATACACAAACACATTGAGTGATTTAATACAATTAAGCCCATTTTCTTCATTCTTCAAGTCTAGTTAAAGACGATCCTATTTCTACAATCCTATGACTAATTTTTCCTTAAGACGATCGTCATCCATCCATTACCGGGATAAGTCATTACTACTACGACTTACCTAAAAAAATTGATCTGGTTCAAAGGGACTATCCTCATGAAAAGAACCGAAGACAAAAGCTAAGGAACACATCCTAATAAAAGAAAAACATAACAATCTAAAATCATACTCAGTCACCCATCAATCATCACAAACCAGCCACACAACGTCCATTCCATACTCAAGATTTAGCAATGAAAATCAAAGGAATTCTATTCCCCCCCCCCCCCACACTTAAACATGGCACTGTCCCCAGTGCTTAAAGTAGTATAAAAGTAAATAGTGAGAGAAGGAACTCCCTGGGCCTTTAGGCGTTGTTCTCATCCTCATCAAGAATACATTTTTGATCCTCCTCATATGTGGTATTATCAACTGCCATAAAATTTGTGACCGCATCATAGACCTCATTATCCTCATTATCATTCGTGGCATGTGTAGTAGGCTCATCATCATCTAGTGGCTCCTAGAGTGCAGGACACATCTTGCACATGTACATGGCATTATCGGTCAATGGGTACATGTCTCTCATTTTATCCATCTCCCTATCAGTCACAGTTCGACCGCCAATCCTCATCTATAGCTCTGCCATCCCAAATATCATGCCCATCCAACTATCATCCCTTGCTTGACGAGCAGCACTAGAGAGTATAAGCCCGTGTGAAGTGTCTTATGCCTTGGTCATTATGACATACACTTTTTGGCTCAGCAAATAAGGAACTCGGGGAGGGCATATGTCATGAATCTCTTCCTTGACATCATCCTTTCTCAAAAATTAGGTCATTAACCCGCTATAGAAATAACGCCACCAATTATTATTTCTGAACGTCTTCATGTTGTGATACATAACTAAGACAACATTGATAGGCAACCATTTCATCATCATATGCACTAGCACTACTCTCTCTCTGGTAAACTCAAAAGTATGCTTGCATGGCAGGAGGGTACTGGACACAATTTTCAATTACACTCGTGCCTCCTGATTCAAGTATGCGTAATGCAAAGTAGCATGACTTCCTGTATCCTTTATTCTCTCCCATTGAATTGTGGAATTTACACCATAGTGTGTTTGATGGATGTCTGTATATGGTGGATTTTCCACTATTTCCATGTATGATTGTCAATCTATATGTGGTGTCCCCAGAACTCATTCAGCGCCCAGGTTGTGAATTTGATTGTTTTCCCTTGAACCTCTACTCTATGACTCTTGCCATGGTTCATTTCCCAATTTTCATAGAATTCTCATATGAGAGTGAGGTTTCACTCACTCGGGTCTTCGAAGATATATAATTCTCATGTCATGAATCTGGGAAAATTTGGCTTACTACCTTGGTTCATCAACATGCTCATCCCCTAGGTACTTCGCCTCCTTCTATGATTCAAACCAATCTTTCTTATATATTTTGATAGCTTGTTTTCCGAACTTGTGCGGGGGTGCCCATGGGGCTGCTGGAGCTGCTGACCAGATGCTTCTCCTTTTCGAGACCACTTGCTTCTTGTACCCTGTATGGAAGCTTTCTTTTCTCTTGGTGGCATTGTACCTATAAGCACATAATTTACACAAAATCAGCCCAATACAATCAAAACTAGAGAAATTAGTGTTTGACAAGGTCATAATGACCCCACTCTTAATTTGCTAGCATGATGTCTATAGGTTAACGATGTGGGGTACTCAGACTTCCCCCATTAGCAATTTTTTTCATCACCCTATGACACTATATCAATTAACAAATTTTCACAATTATTTACCAAACTATTCTCATATAGTGACCACCCATTTCTAGACTACACAATATTCATGGAGACATTATTTTTCTCAACATAAGATAATTTCACCATTTTCTTGCAATTTTTGAGTGCCCACCTTCTCCCACTTACTTACTTGATTTCCATAAATCAAGACGCATAAGCAAAACAAGAAGTAAATTTTGAAATTCCACCATTACTAGTGTAGAAATGAATATAATCTTCTTTTTGGGTGTATTTTCGAATTTCAAGATCTCATCCATGGTCAAAAATATTTTAGTTTCCCCAACATGGTGATACTAGTTCATACCCATAAATCTTGATAATGGAAAGCAAGAGTAAGAAGTGGGGAGTGATAGAAAGTAATAGAAGAACTTACCTTGAGAAGTGATTGAAGATTATAAAGCTTGGAAGGAAGCAACAATGGAAAAAGATAAAATTTGGGAGAGAAAAAGGGGAGGGGGCGGCGGGTTATAGAAAAGGAAAGAGAACAATTAGGGAAATAGGGGTTTTTAAGAGTGGGGTTCAAAGATTTTTTGGGTCTCAGGTCGGTTGACCCTTGACCCATCCAATTTTTCATGTTGACGCTTTGGGGGTGCATTGCGCTATTTTTGCGCCCATCTGGGCATGTGCTTGGGGCGTTGTTCCAAGAAGGAGCCAAAACACGTGTGCAGAAGTTCGAGCCATGGGGCGTTATGCCAAGAAGGCGCCAAAACACCCCCTTGGAAGCTTTGGTTGTGGTGTTCTGCACCAAGGGGTGCCAATCTTGGTAAACACACAGGGCAATGTGCAACATAGTTGCCAAGTGTGCCCTTCTGTAGTTGCGGCCCTGGGGTGTCGTGCCAGAAATGCGCTAGGCCCCCAGGGTGGTGTTTTTTCATTACTTACCTTCACCCAATGGCGTCCTTGACCTGTATTACCCCTTTATTTCCCTGCATAACAACAAAAAATATTTGAATACAGTGGGTTGCCTCCCACCTAGCTCCTTAGTTTTTGTCATGGCACGACATGTCTTTTTGTATTTTTGTTGTTTTGTCCTAGACTACTAAAATAAATTTGTGGGTTGCCTCTCATGCAGCACTAAATTTAACTTCGCGTTACAACATACCTCAAAATTTACTCATCCACCAGGGTGAATGAGGCTTTCTCCCTGTCCACATGCTCAACCCAATAGTGCTTTTCTCTCTACCCATTATCCAAGAACATACCTGATTTGTCATCCCTCCAAAGCTTAACTGCGCCATGCGGTGTCATCTTCACTACCTCAAACGATCCAGACCACATGAACTTAAGGTTCCCAGGGAAAAACTTAAGTCTTAAATTGAACAGAAGGACTCTCTGGCCAGGTTCAAAATGGCGAGGAAGGATGTGTTTATCCTGCCACCATTTGGTCTTCTCCTTATAGAGTTTGGCATTCTCATATGCTTGCAACCTAAACTCATCAAGTTCGTTAAGTTGTAGATGTCTCTTCTGTACAGCTAGTTCTTCATCAAGATTAAACTTCTTTATAGCCTAATAGGATTGGTTTTCCAACTCTACTGGCAAATCACAAGCCTTACCATATCCAAGCCGATAAGTAGAAGCTCTAATGGGTATTTTATATGCAGTTTGATAGGCCCATAAAGCATCATCAAGATTTTTAGCCTAATCTTTCCTTTGCGCATTCACTGTCTTCTGGAGGATTTGCTTCACTTCCCGATTCGAGACCTCAACCTATTTATTCATTTGGGGATGATAAGAAGTAACTACTTTGTGACACACCCCATACTTAAGCAATAATTTTCTAATCCACTTACTCGTGAAATGAGTTCCACCAACATTGATCATCACCCGTGGAGTACCGAACTGTGTGAATATATTCTTCTTGACAAGCTTAACCACCACTTTTGCATCATTAGTGGGAAGAGATACAAGTTCTATCCACTTGGACACATAATCCGCCGCAACAAGTATGTACTTGTTGCCAAACGAAGGTGGGAAAGGTCCCATGAAGTTAATAACCTATACATTAAATATTTCCACCTAAAGAATATTTTGCAAGGACATATCATGCCTTCTACAAATAGCTCCAGTCCTCTGACACTGATCACATCCTTTGACCAATGTTGCTGCATCCTTGAACAAAGTAGGCCAATAAAATCTTGATTGTAATACCTTCTGAGTTATGCACTCTCCTCCATGGTTTCCCCCATAAGGGGAAGAATGACAAGATTCTAGGATCTACCTTACTTGGTTTTCCAGAATGCATCTTCAAATTATTTTATCCAGCCCTTGTTTAAACAAGTAGGGCTCCTCCCATATGTAAAATTGGGAGTCATGACATATCTTTTTATTCTGTTGAGTGTTGGCTTCAGTTAGGTACACTCCACTTACTAATAAGTTGACAATATTTGCATTCCCCGGTAGCTCTACAACACTTAAGGCTAAGAGTTGTTGATAAGGAAACTCCTCTCTGATATGTCCTTCATTAGGCACATTAGACAATCTTCAATTCTTGACAAATGATCTGCTACTTGGCTCTTTGTGCCCCTTCAATCTCTAATCTGCAAATCAAACTCTTAGAGCAGGAAAATCCACCAGATAAGTCTTAGTTTCACATCCTTGTTGTTGAATAAGTAACAGATTGTAGCATGATCTTTATGTACCATCACTTTCATCCCTATAAAATAGGAGCAAAATTTATTAAAAGTAAAAACAACGGCCAGCATCTCCTTTTCAGTCACTGTGTAGTTTGTCTGAGCAGTATTCAACGTCTTACTGGTTTAGTAAATAGAATGAAATACCTTGTCTATTTTTTGACCCAACACATATCCTATTGCAACATCATTGGCCTCACACATTAGCTCGAATGGTAGCCTCTAATTTGGTGTAATAAAAAAAAGAGCCTCAGTCAAGCATTTCTTCAGTTCTTCAAACACTCGCACACAGTTATTATTGAATTTAAACTTCACCTCTTTCTCAAGCAAGTTGCACATTGATCTGGATATCTTGGAGAAATCTTTAATGAAAAATCTTTAGAACACTACATTCCCAAGAAAACTACATACACCCCTCACAAAGACTGGGGGTGGCAGCTTTTCAATAACTTCTATCTTCGCTCGATCTACTTCCAACCTCATTTTCGACACCTTATAGCCACACACAATGCCTTCCTTGACCAAAAAGTGGCACTTCTCCAAGTTAAGCACCGGATTTGTATCCTCGCATCATGCTAATACTCTATCCAGATTATGGAGACATACATCAAAGAAATTTCCAAATACAAAAAATCATCCATGAAAACTTCTACAATCTCTTCCACTATATCGGAGAAGCTAGCCATCATACATCTCTAAAATGTAGTCAGTGCATTACATAGTCCAAAGGGAATTAGCTTCAAAGCACATGTGCAATAAGGATAAGTGAACATCATTTTCTCTTGATCCTCAGGTGCTATAGCTCTTTGACTGTAGCCAGAATATCCATCTAAGAAATAGAAGTACTCATGTCCACCTAACATATCCAATATTTGATCAATAAATAGAATGGGATAGTGATCTTTCCGGGTGGCTTCATTCAATTTCCTATAATCCATGCAAATCCTCTACATAATGACTATATGTATCGGAATGAACTCGTTCTTCTCATATGTTACCACTGTCATCCCTCTTTCTTGGGGACACACTAAAAAGTATTGACCCATTTGCTATATGAGATGGGGAATACGATACCTGAATCCAGCCCTTTGATCACCTCTTTCCTTACCACATCTTTCATGACAAGGTTCAATCTCCTTTGATGCTGAGCCATAGGCTAATACCCTTACTCCATATAAATCTTATGCATGCAAAAGGCTGGATTGATCCCATGAATATCAGATATCTACCACCTAATTGCTCTTTTCCTCTTTTGTAATACTGCTAGAGCTTCTTTCACCTGTGCTTTATATAACCTAGCTACGAGGATGACTGGCAGTGTATCATCTTCTCCCAAATATGCATATTTCAGATTAGAGGGGAGTGGTTTGATATCTAACTTTGGAGACTCTTCAATATATGTCTTGTGAGGGGGTCCCAGAGCTCTATTAAGAGGCTTAAACTTAGTGATATGGGATAACACACTCGCTACCTCCAAATACTTAACCATTTCATGTGCAACTCTATCTCCATAAATATTTGTCTCTATGATAGCTCTTTCTAATGGATCTTTAGATTTTATGAGTGTTATCCCTAATTCCATGTCCACCACAGTAAAAGCTGATAAGTCCTTATACAATGAAGGCAACTTTATTGCCTTATAAACATTGATGAATTCCATCTTATCATGTGCCCTCATGGTGAGTTGCCCTGCTTCTACATCTATCAATGCTCTGCATGAATCCAATAATAGACGTTCCAAAATAAATGAAACTTCTAGGTGTGGTTGAAATCCCAAAATCACAAAATCTATCAAGAAGATGAAAGATCCAATATGCACTAATATATCTTTAATAATGCCCTCAGGTTTTGCCAAGGATCTATCTACTAATTGTAGAACAATAGTGGTGGGACGAGGACTACCCAATCCTATCTTTTTGAAGATAGAAGATGGCATTAGGTTGATGCTTTCCCCAAGCTCATATTGCACGTGCTATGACTTTCTGCCCAATGGTGATCTCAATCATGAAGCTACTCGGATCTTTTAGCTTTGTTGGAAATCTGTTCTGAATTCTCGATATGCAAACCTCTGTAAGTGCAATTGTGGCATATTCAGTCAACCAATTCTTGTTTTCCACAATATCCTTGATGTACTTTGCATATGTAGGGACTCCCTGAAGAACATTTATGAAGGGGAGATTAATGTGAACCTGCCTCAAGAGATCAAGAAATTTCTGAAAGCCTGCCTCCTCTCTTTGCTTAACTTTTGAGGGAATGGTGGTGGTGTCTTTACGATAATTTCTGCTTCTTTTACCTCCATCTCGACCTTAGCCTTTACCTATTCTGTTGCAACTTCAACTAACTTTTGCTTTGCTTTCTTTAGCACATGTTCTTCAAACTCTTTTCCACTTTGGGTAGTCACTGCATTTACCTACTTAGGATTTGGGTCAGTATCTCTCGGAAGACCTCCTTGAGGTCTCATATTTTGTGATCTGGCTAAGTAATCTAGTTGCTTCTCAAGATTTTGAATGGCAAGTCTCCGATATTTCATCTCTGCTACTTGGCTAGCTTGACTATCCATTATAATCTTCAACATCTCTTCTATGTTGCTAGGTAGTGCCGCAGGCTTGTTGTTATTTGAAAACTATTGATTCTGACCCTAGTACCTAAACTGATTCTGACCTTAATTGTTGCCATAAGACAAGTTGTTCCTATGATTTCCAATGAATGCATTGCCAAAATTCTGATTTCCACCTCTTTGAGCATACCTACAAAGTTCACAGAATAAGGATTTGCTGCATAATCTTCTGACATATGGTCTTTTCCAAAAGTGTCGCAAAACTGAAGAGTTGCAGGATGCAATGCATTCACTTGTGCCTGATTACTTCTAAGAGCTAACTTGTTTAAGACTGTGGCTATATTTCTCATCTGGTTAGACATAGAATCCACCTTAGAAAATAAAGATGTGTTGGGTGGGGAATCAAGTACATGTATATTTACCGATTAACTAATTTCTAAACGCTGGAGCAAATCATAATGAGATGCCACTTCCTCATGAATTTATCTTGAATCAAGAGCCTACCTCTAACAAACCGGCAACCTTTTTGGGTGCAGCCCTGTGATGTGTCGGCATTCTACGACATATTTGGCTCCTTTAACTAAGAATAATCGTGACTTTTCAAGCAACCGTTGTTTTTTTTTTATGTTTTATGTTATATTTGCAGGAAATGGAGAAAAAGATAGAAAAAGAAGGAAATATGATCAAAGAGCTCCACTGGATAGGAGTGGTGGCTAGCATGACTGGCCACCACACACTTGGTGGGCCGTCAGCCAAGCCACTAAGTTAGGCAGCAACAATGGATAAGAGTGGTGGCTGGCATGACTGGCCACCACAAACTTGGTGGGCCGTCAGCCAAGCCACCAAGTCTGGCAGCAACATTGGATAAGAGTGGTGGCTGGCATGACTGGCCACCACACACTTGGTAGGCCGTTATCCAAGCCACCAAGTCTGGCAGCAACACTGGATAAGGGTGGTGGCTGGCATGACAGGCCACCACACACTTGGTGGGCCGTCAGCCAAGCCACCAAGTCTGGCAGCAACACTGGATAAGAGTGGTGGCGGGCATGACTGGCTACCATACACTTGGTGGGCCGTTAGCCAAGCCACCAAGTCTGGTAGCAACACTGGATAAGAGTGGTGGCTGGCATGACTAGCCACCACACACTTGGTGGGCCATCACCCAGGCCATCATGATGAAGCAAAGGCAGCATACCCACTGGATAGTGGCGACGGCCACCCTGACGGCCAGTCACTCATGTAACGGTCCATCAAGATGGCCACCAAATACAAAGCGGAATTCCGAAAATTCTTGGGCTTTATTTCCTGGACTTTTATAAATACCATGTGTTAGGGTTATTTTATTATTCATTACCCAATATTTTAAGCAACATTTTGGATGACTTTTGGAGAGAAAAATACGACAAAAACGTATTCTTATTTTTCCTCCATTATTCTTGGGATTTTGGCTTTCGTTCTTAGATAAATTGAATCTTGTGTTCATATATCGTAAGAATCTCTTATTTATATCATGAATACTTTCATCTTCTCTTTCTATGCTAGCATGAGTGGCTAATTTCCCATAACTAGGGTTGTGGGAGCCATGGCAAAAGTAACAATATAGATTCCGGGTAGCGTAGGGTTAAATTTATATGTTGTCACGTTGTTAATCATTCGTTATTTACGTTTTCTAATGGTTGCAAATATTAGAACATACCTAGGTTTGATTTGCTTGAACAAAGAGATTAAAACTGGGAAATTTGATTACTACGAGGATTCGAGACTACGAACTCTCATCTTATGATTAATGCTATAACTAGATTAATCTACTTGATGTTTAGGATTGACATAAGAAATTTCACCTTTTCAAGTTCTAGAGAATTGAAAAGGAAATTCGTCTATTTGGTTGAGAAATGTTTAGATGATACTATTAATTCAATCACATCGTGATATACCTACAGAAGAACCCGGTTAATCTTGGAGTCGAAATTCTTACGACGCCATGGTGAACACTTCCCTAGTTCATTCTTACATTGATTATAAACTCTTGAAAATTTGTTGCTTGTTAGTTAACTTGTGTGAATTTGACATTTAAATCCCCCCCAAATTACTGAAAACTATTGATTAATAGTCAAGTAATCTACTAACGACTTAATTTATACTTTATTCCCTATGGGATCGACCCCAACCTCGGTTGGGTTCTATATTTGACGACGACCGCTTACTCTTCTTAATTTGAGGTGTAATTTGAGCGTTATCACCCTATTGGTGTCTGTGTTCCACTCTGAATTACTCTACGCCATCCTTTGTAGAAGAGTGTATAACTGGTCATAGGTTTTCTCTATTGCTTGCTCATTTGCTGCATAGTCTAGGAATATCTAAGAATGTAAATAAAGCCCCGCAATAATGTGTGAACTAGCACCTCGTTTGTCTGTTAGTGATGAGGGTTGTCTATTAGAAGGGACATAAATCTCTCCCATGCCTGATAGAAATTTTCACCATCCTTCAGCCTGAAACATATTATTTCACTCCTCATCTTGGCTATTTTTCCATAGGGAAAGAATCACATCAAAAATTTCCTAGAAAAATCATTCCAAGAAGTAATGGAGTTCGGCAACTCACCTTTCAACCACCTCTTTTCTTCCCCAAGGAGGTAAAATGGAAACAATGTCAGCCATACATAATCCTCTGATACTCCAGCCGGTATGTAAGTATCCCTAATTTACAAAAATAATTGGAGATATTATTGCGGGCCCTCATGTGATAAGCCTATGAATTTACCACTGGTGTGCAAGAGTCGCACCATATTCTGCTTGAGTTCAAAATGACCACCCGCTACTGGTTTTTGAATACTGGACATGACATTAGTCACAAGTGGGATTGTCTCATCTCTCACTAGACTAGGTGCTGCCATTTCTGCAGGGGAAACTGCAAGTTGTTCAACTAACTGGGCTGGATCTGCAACAACCTCCACAAACTGTGGAATCAGGTAAAGTGTTATTCTCTTCTGGTGAAATAATCATTCCAATTCAGGGTGTGGTTCCACTATGTCATTAATCCGTACTAGTATGTCGACAATTCAAAGTATGTACCTGCAGATTTTTGAAAAGCTAAGATCAAGATGTTAATACTTGAATAATTAAGCCATATAAGAAAATTTAGAAATTTGCTAATTTCTAAGTCCTGGGCAACGGTGCCAAAAACTTGTTAGTGACTTCCCACTCATACTAAACTATACGTGCTTTTCCATGTAATATAGACGGGTTTGTTCAGATATCATACCCAAGGGACTTATGACTTAAAAAATGTTCTAAATTATTTGTATACTGTTAGAATAAACAAGTATGTAAGTAACTGAAGTATGAGTTTTTAGTAACTTAAAATCTAAAACAAATTGAGAGAATCAACAGTGAGCAAATAATGATTGTTGTTCCAAGTTTAGAGAGAATTCTAGGGTTCCAACTTTATTTTTCAATCATGAGAGTATTTACTTGGATCGACTTGCTCGTCTACCTAGTTACTGATTTCAGGGTTGATTATACGACTATGGTCTTTTGAACCTCTAATCGCCTATCCAGAATAGCATCACAACTACATCACTGAACGGGGATGTGACGTCTTATTACAAATACTTTTATATATTTTCCCGTATAAACCAAATAAGGTGTTCTAGGTATATTCCTATCCTAGTCGCAAACCTACCCTTTACGTTACAAAAGAGAGGTCTTGCTCCCAATATTCCTCAGTCTATCTTATTGACCCTTCTCCCAAATTCACAAGAAAATTATAGATTTATCTTAATGGCAGCCAGGAATCAAAATACTAAACACAGCAATATAAGAACAAGTAGTAATGATAAACAAACTAATCAATCAAACTTTATACCACTAATTATGCATTTGTAGCCATAACCCCAGTACAAAGGTTCTTAGCCACTCATGTTAATCAAGAACACAAATAATATTGTTTTTATTCAATGTAATCACTAAGAAAAGGAAGAAGAAAAGAAACCTAATGGTGAATTTTATTCTATGCCTTATGCTTTGAAAATATGATGGAACTCTTACAAAAGATGCATAATGTTCTATTTATAGGTCTTAGGAAATAACCCTATTTCCTTCTTGGAGTCATATTAGGAGAATGCAGGAATTTTCTGATCTGATTGGCCTTGGCATGCCGCACCACGAAGGCGCCAGAATCACCTTTCAAGAGTTTGGGTTCTAGCATAGTGCCAGACAAAGGTGCCAGTGATAGCCTTCCGGAGTTATAGGTCTAGGGTTGCATGCCACCAAGGTGCCTCAGCCCAGTTTTCTCTTGTTTGTTTGCTCCAAAGAATTCCACTAACTTGCTTCCATGCATTACTCTTCTGTTTCATCTACCAATGGTTAATTTACCACGTCATATTCCCTGAAACTATCTAATAATGTGTCTCAGTACATAATATAGCCATTCAACTAAAAACAGACAAAATATAGCAAGGAATGTTTTCAAAACTTAAGGTAAATATGGATAGAATACGATAAACGGGCATATAAATATACATAAGATCATGAATCTCAAGGCCTTATTGACTTCAGCTCTGATTCTTACTCTTTCGATTGAGGGACAGGGGTTTACTTTTTACTGTGATGCTTCTAGAGTTAGTTTGGATTGTGTATTGATGTAGAAGGGCTAAGTGATTGATGATGCCTCAAGACAGCTTAAGGTTCATGAATGTAACCACCCCACTCATGATTTGAAGTTAGCGATGGTAGTCTTTGCATTGAAGATTATGAGGCACTATTTGTATGGCATGCACTGTGAGATCTTCGCTGACCATTATAGTCTTAAGTATATTTTCAGCCAGAAGGATCAAAATTTGAGGAAGCGTAGGTGGTTAGAGTTACTAAAGGAATATGATATCTCTATTCTTTATCACCCGGGAAAGGAAAATATGGTAGTGGATGCCTTGACCCAAAAGGCAATAAGTACGGGTATCTTGGCATTCTTGGAAACGTAGGAGTGACCTTTGGCTTTGGACATCTAGTCCTGGATATCAGGTTGGTTAGACTTGATATTTCTAAGCCGGGATATATTTTTGCTTGTGTGGAGGCTAGATCTTCCTTGTTAGATCAGATTCGAGCATAACAGTTTGATGATACAAGGGTGAGGATCATTCATGATAAGGTGTTGAGCGGTGAGTCTAAAAAGGGGACCTTAAATTTGGATGTTGTTCTGAGGATTAAGGGTCATATTTGTATTTCCAGAGTTAGTGATTTGGTCAGGTTGATCTTGGAGGAGGCTCACTATTCTAGGTATTCCATTCATCCTGGAGCACCTTAGATGTATTATGATTTGAGATAGAACTATGGGTGGTGTGGGATGAAGTGGGATATCTCAATTTTTTTTCTAGGTGCTTGAACTATCAGCAGATGAAGTACAAGCACCGTAGACCAGGTGGTTTGACTCAGTAGCTACCCATTCCTTAGTGGAAATAGGAGCGAATAACTTTGGACTTCGTGGTAGGATTGCCACGTACCTTGCATAGAATTGATGATATTTGGGTAATTGTGAATAGGTTTAAAAAGTTTTCTAACTTTCTGTCGGTTAAAACTTCTTACAGTTCAAAGAGGTTTGCTCAGATTTACATCTATGAGGTTGTCCATTTGCATGGGGTGCCTGTTTCTATCATTTCTGACTGTGGTACTCTGTTTACTTCATGTTTCTGGAGGTCTATTCAGAGAGAGTTGGGTATTCGAGTTAAGCTTAGCACTGCCTTTCACCCGTAGAATGATGGTCAATTAGAGCATACTATTCAAGTTTTGGAGGATATGTTAGGAGCCTGTGTTATTGATTTTGGGGGTCAGTGGGACAAAATTTTAGCCTTGGCAAAGTTTGCATATAATAATACTACATTCTGATGGATCAATTTGAGGCATTGTATGGTAGGCAACGCAGGTCACTTGTAGGTTAATTTGATGCATTTTAGGTTAGACCATGAGGTACTAACTTGCTACGAGATTCGATGGATAGAGTTTGGGTCATTCAAGAGAGGCTTTGTACTGTCCAGAGTAGGCAGAAGAGTTATGCTGACTAAAGGGTTTAAGATCTAGAGTTTATGGTTTGTGAAAGAGTGTTCCTTCGGATGTCTCTAATGAAGGGCGTGATGAGGTCTGGGAGGAAGGGCAAGCTTAGCCCTAGGTTTATTGGGTCAATTTAGATCCTTCATCATATTACAGAGGTAGCATATGAGTTACCCTTGCTGATAAGTTTATAATCTAACAAATTATTTATCTCTTAATCATGAGTTATTGCCTTAATTTGATGCGATCTAAAAGGATTTTACGCTTTTATTATCTTATGTGCAAGCACTGTTGATTTATGAAGATGGAAGAGGATTTGAACCCAAATGAGCTATATATGGAATCTAAGTCAAGAGATGACTGGAAGAGAAAAGAATTGCTCAGGATGTGCGTTGGAGACCTGCGATCCATAAGATGGCACCTGCGTTTTGTAGGTGCCAACGCAGGTGGAGGCTAGAACACTGCCTTACAATATAGGCACCTTCATGCTGCAAGTCGTCAAGGGAGACAGCAGGTGCCCATAAATATGGAGCCGTAGGTGAAGAATTCCTTATTGCCCAAGATTCTTAGCACCTGCGTGCCGCAGGGTGTCAAGGGTGACTGCAGGTACCATCGCAGGTCTTGTCGCAAGTTCCCAAAAGGGAAAAAGGGTCCAAAAACCTATTGTATAATTGGGAAGCTTACAAAACTCTTTTTATGCTCTGTGGAAGGATTTTACCCAAAATATTTCCCCAATTAGAATGTTGTTGATAGAGTACACCATGTAGTACATTCTATAGCTTCTTCTTGCTTGAACTTTGTGAAGAAAAACTCCATTGTTGACAACTCTAAGCTTGGAAATGAAGATAGCTATTGAATATGAAATGAATTGTTGATTATCCATTTGGTATATTGTTTTTTCCTTTCACTATGAGTATCTATATTCCTTTCTAGGAGTGTTTGCAATTATGGATGTTTGAATTTGAGATTGGACATTGATTATTTGTGCTTATAATTGATTATTATGTGTGGATCTAGTAAATCCTTCAATTTTTAATCTAATAATTGATGGTTGCAAACATTAATTTAGTTTTCTAATTATTTTCTTGCTTGAGAAAGAAGTTTAATAATTGAGTAAGGATTTGGGGATTCTATAAATAGTTGAGCCTATAAATAGCTTAACTCAAGAATTTCTCATCTAAGTGTGAGGCTAGAAATAACTTACCCACTTAAACCAATTGGTTGTATTTTTGCTAAGCCTTGGGGTTTGAATGAATCAAAGGCTTATACATGTTTCATAGGTCGAAATACATTCAAGCATACCTTTAACCAATGCTACCTATACTATTAATTATGCATAAGTCAAATGGTTGATCCTAATTCCAACGTATGACACCATCAAAATCGCACCTGTAGTCTTTCCATTCTTGATAGTTAACAATCATATTGCTTAAGATTTTGCTTACTGAACAAAATACTTGTTGCACTTATTTCCCTAATATAATTTTGCTTGTGTAGATAACATGCATGCTCTTGTAAATTAATTTATAAATTATGGTAAATATTTGTGCCAATCCTCATGTATTCAACCCCGACTCGCATTGGGTTATTATTTTGCGATGACTGTAGCCACCTCCTTAACCGAAGAGTTGTTTTGGACGTCATCACTTCCCTCTTGCTCTTTCAGGTGTTCACCCTATTTTCCATGTTTCCATGCTGAGTCAGTATATTTCAGATAAGTGACACGTGCTTCACTAGGATTTAGTTTAGTTGGATTGGTCTTTAGCTTTTACGGAGGAGCCTGTTGCTATTTTCGATGGGCAGGTTAGACAATTGAGGTTCAAGGAGATCCGATCATTTATGGTTCAATAGTGGCATTGTCCTATTGAGAAGACTACTTGGGAGATTGTGACAGACATATGGACCCATAATCCTCACCTTTTTGAGCCTTTATGTACCTTCTATTCTTTAACTTTGAAGGACTGACGTTCTTTTAGTAGTTGATGTTGTAATGACCCTTATGGTCATTTTCTTATATTCATGCATTTTTATTGTTTTGACCCTTCTCGTAGCTTCTTTATAGTTAGTTTGGCTTGTAGAGATGGGTGACATGCTTCTTGAGGTATTTAGTCGAGTTCTAGATGAGTTTCCCTGCATTAGAACTCTTTAAGTTGGTAAGTTTGACTTTGGCTAATATTTGAAGAAGACAAGCTTAGATGGAAATTTTATCAACGTTGTTAGCTGTGGAACATTGCCTTTGGTCTAGTGGAACCTTTGGTTTGGGTTCCAAGGCTTTCGAACTCATTTTGGACACTTGGGTAACTTTAAGGCAAAACTGACAAAGTGTTGACTTTGGTAAATATTCCATCAAGACAATCACTGTTGGTCATTTCAATGATCTTGTTGAGTCTAGAATGTCATTTCCAGTTAGATAGAATGTATGGTTCATGTTCATAAGATTCAAAATGAATCCCGAGTATGTCATTAGAGACTTGTTGATGTTTTTTTTTGTTGGTGCAGCTGGTGTTGGTGCAGCCACACCTGCAGTGCTTGGCCCACACCAGCAGAGTTACGCCTGTAGTGACCAGCTGCTCCTGCAAAGCCTAGAGATGTCAGCAGGGCATCGCTCCTACGGAGCCTGGTCCATTCCTGCGGAGTCGGAGGTTAATATTAACCTCTGCTCTTGCAGTGCTTTTTTCACTGGTGCAATGCCACACCTGCGATGAATTATCCGTAGGTGCGACGATTCTTGTACACTTAAATGTACTCTTCTCCTTTATTTAACTAAGTGTTAAAATATATTTCCTCCATTGTTAGAGCTCAGCTAAGAAGAAGAATCACCATTTCTTGGTGATTTTATGTTAATTAGATGTAATCTTTTCCCCCCTCTCATTGTATCCCATGTCTAAGCCTTTAATCCGCGTTTCGTTCATGAATTTGGTTTCTAAATTGCCTGATTTTCTCTTCAATAAAAGTGATGAGTTTTGGACCATTTGAGTTCTGAATTCACCCTCATTTTTGCCCGAATTTAGAGCATGCACCTCGCAGCTTGTTCATAGCATAATTATGAAATTTGTTTTTCATTTTGTTAACCAGGCCTCGAAGGTTGATTTCCGATTTGATTTCTGGCCTGAATTTTTGTATATCAATATGAGTGTCATTTTTCTTGTCTTGACACCTAGATTATGTTTATGATATCTCGACAGCATTTCGAGGCTCTCCAGAAGGGAGTGGCACATAATTGACTTTTTGTGCTTGTAGTTTGCTTAGAGGTAGGTTATGGTTTACCTCTTTTAGACCTATTTTAGTATATTTTATATTTTATAAGTTACTTGAACGTTATGGTAAGTTTTAGAAAATCCTATTTTTGTATATTTTGCCATTTTCGGCACTGTAGAATAGAATTATCATGTTTATCCTAAGTCTAGGGTGATATGGCCTCGTTATGTTAGACTAGAATCCTTAGTGTAGGCTTGTGGGGGTATTCGTAGTAGAGTAGATGTTTATGGCTATTTTTGTGTTATAGTTCTATTTTCTGAATTTATTTACTGTTACTGTGTAACTGTAGACCCAAGGCCATAACTTGGATTGAACGCAGTTCCAGGTTAGTTATCTTGTCTAGAGGGTGATTTCCCCCTGTTTGATATATACATATGCTTGTATTCTCTGTGATGGCACACATATGCTCATTCATGCGTATACATGGCTAGTGGTACGATATTTGAGGAAAATATGAGATTTTTGATCGAAAGATGAGATTTTCTACCTTTAGTATGGTTTCAAATTTTAAAAAGGAATTTCATGATTTTATCTTCATTTTTAAAAAGGAAAGGACAGTACCACTTTTGTACTCGGTCTGAGGAACGTTCGGGACCTTTAATCTATTTATTTTCTATTATTGAGTCTGAAGTATAATTCTGAGTAGCCGGAGGAGCACATATCTGGATTTTACTTTATTGCATATGTTAATGTGCTCTAGAGTGTCCTTCGATATGGTTCAAGGAGCCTGTGGGGAAGGCGATGAACCACATTTTAGGGTTCTTACTTTACTGCATTGGCCATATTGTGCATCATACCATTCCAGGATGCATTTCACTCTCTTTGATGCACTTCTAATGGTATATTCCTTTTATTATTATTATCTTCAATGCTAGCTGGATTATTCTTACTTTTCAGTCTTCTTGCAATAACTAGATTTAGGTAGATTCTGATAGCTAGTTGACTTTCCTATTTCTTAAATTATATATCATCATTTGAGCTTGATCAACCTCTGATGCCTACTGAATAACCCGTGTTTTGGTACTCATACTATATTTTTGCATCTCTTTCTAAAAAAGCACCTAGTACGAGCCATTCTTATTGACTATCCACTCATTCGATGACAACTGTTGTTCGAAACTTGGTAAGCTCCTGGTTTTCGAATATTCTTACTTCTTTTCATCTATTCATACAGTCTGTATTTTGTACTTTGATAGATATTAGCTTCTTGTATAGAGCTATATTCTATACTTAGACGCTCTTGTACCGGTGACATCAGGTCCGGGGTTTGATTCTTGTATTTATTTTGTCTCTCCTTGTCTTTTTAGGGCTTTTTGTATATTTTGTACTGCTAGGTATATATCTATGTTGTTGGCCCTCATCTTATAATTATCTCTCTTCCGCTTTACTTAGTTAAATATTTAGTTGTACTATCATTCTATTGGGTTGGCTTTCCTACTTGAGGGTTTTAGTAGGCATCATCATGGCCCAGTTTCATGTCGTGACACTCAGTCACATAGTCTCAGTCATTTAGTTTATTCATGATCTTGATGCATATTATATTCACCCTCAGTTGATCAGCCTTTCAGTTATCAGTTTAGTTTTAATTTAGCTATTTTATATAGCATAGATTCCATGTACTGATGTCATTCAATGTTGCATCATTGTATAATGTAGATGGACATACTAAGTTCATAATCAAACACTTCAGTAGATTTTATATTATTGGCTTTGGATGAGTCCTCTTTACTTTCAGAGGGTTTAGTAAGTAGTCTAGTTTGGTAATTCATTTAACTACATAAAGGTAGACCAGGGGACGTGTCCTGACAGTTAGCATTCAGAATCAGTTAAGAGGCTTTATAGATAGATAGTCAGTTAATCAGTCAGTTTAGTTTACATTTCAAAACTCAGTTGACTATAAATGTCATTATGTATTTTTATAAAAGTATTCATAATGATTTCAAAGCTTTGTCATTATTGCATGTTATTTAGAGCTTCTTTTTATCTTTTCGAGTCAGTCTTAGTAGTATGCCAGAGGAAGGGTACGTTTGGGCCAGCAATAGTTCTGGGTGTCGGCCATGTTCATGGTGTAGCTCGGGGAATGATAGGGGCCCTTTGAATTGGGTAATTATTATTTTTTAGGAGTTCTTTTAATTTTATTTTGTTTAGTCATAGGTAGAAACTTTTTCCTATGATGGATGGATGAAGATCATCTTGAGGGAATTATAGTTGTTAGATTATTTATCTTATAGAGTAAATTTTTTTAGAGAGGAAAAAAAATACCTTTCAACTTGTTTGATACTAGAAATTAGTTCTGAGCTTGAGTAGCACTTTCCTGTGAGTGCTTGAGTGTCAATAAGATAGCAAACTTTTTGACACCAAGGCTCAGGTTGATGAATCTTTATATAGATTATTCTTGTTTTATAGTTTACTATGACCCTGTTTGTCTGAAAAGTTTGATCCATCTTGATTGATACTTGTTCCATGTGTAGTGAGGAGTTTTTGCATGTATTCTATGGTCTGAAACTTAGTCTAGAACTTGCCCTGCATATTATTGAAGAAAAATAAAAAGTGTTGCTCTGTTTAAAAAATGAAAATAATCTTTCTTTGATATGTCTTGTGAATTTTAGTCTTTTAAGATATTCTTGTCACTAATTAGCCCTTTGAGCCTATAGCCTTTTATTTTGTAGTCATATTTTTTCCTTGATCCATCTTTTTTGAATGCCTAATTTTTGCACCCTACTTCCTTGAGCACTATGGCATAATGTGTTATAATTTTTAAATCTGAAGAAAAAGGGATGGTTGAGTAAAAAAGGTGACCAAAATAACTACAAAGTGATTAAAAGGCTCTCTTTGAAAGAATGTGACATGAAAAAAATATTATTTGAAAAGAATCGATTGAAGCATTCTGGATATGATGAGATTACTAGTGAAAATAATCGATGAAGAGAGGGCTGAAATAAAACAGAGAAGAATATAATGAGTGATGAAATCTAAAAAAATGCAAAGTGTTTAGGGAAGTTTAAGTCGCTGTTATGTAGTTTTCCTACCCGTTTCCAAGCCAACATTATAACCTATTAATGTCCGATTTGATTCTATTTGAACACTCTTAATTAGTGGAGATGTACATAATGGGCAAGCCTATGGTTCTTTGTGCATACATGTGAATTCATTTATGAGTGCGAAAGTTGTTTTTCGATGCTAAGTCCTTAATTTATATTTAATTTTTAAAATTGAGTGTGTGGACTATTTTTTCTTATGAGGGTACTTTTTTCATAAAATATAGGTGATGTTATTAGCTTTCTTTGACAGAGTAGGTGAGCGAGCAAAAAATTTAATGAGTTAGAGTCCATCTTTAAGGTTAGTAGGTTAGAAGTTTGTTGGTTGTTGAATATCTTGCATAATGATTGAAAGTGTACTCGATATAGTAATTTTTAATATGGCCTAATTATTTGTATTAACCAAAGTGGTTGTATTTCTAGCATGATTTATTGAGATGATATTTAATTCTTGCTCAAGGACGAGCAAGATTCTAAGTGTGGGGTGGTGATGTGAGGCCAAAAATACATATATTTAGTCATTATTTGCCTTACATTTAATATTTTATTGTCTTTTTGAGTACTAATTTTATAAATTATTTTTATGTTAGGTATGTTTATGTGTAGGATTAAAATAATGTGAAGATGAAGAAATCTAGAGCAAAAATAAATTAAAAATAAGAAATCATATAAGGAAATCAAGCAGGCAGCATAATGGATTGAATTCAATATAATATTATATAAATATATATATGTACATTCAAAGTGAAACAAAATTGAATTGAGAACATGGTTGTAGCTACACATGGCAACATCTGAATATCGGAGAAGCAGCAAAGGTGGCGCAATAATAGCTATTGAAAATAATTTAACGCGGCGCACTGATGCATTTTTCACGCCAATCTGAATTTAACTTTTCTAGTTTTTTTATTTTGAACTTTTTTCTATATCTTCAAATACCCCATACGAATAAATTTAATATAACTTTAGAGCTAGGAAGAGCTAAGAGCCACCAAGATTGGAGAAAATTTATTTCATCTTTTCTTCTCCTTTATTATTTATTGTTACGTGTTTCTTTAGCTGAATTGTTATAATTTATCCATGTCTATGTTGAGTTAAACTTTACGTTCTAGGATTATGATATCTAGCTGCATGATTGTTGTAGTAAAGGATTGATTCGAGTATTTATTTATTATATTAGTTGTTCTTATGTTCTTGTCCTCACTATTTTAATGCTTCACGGCCATTAAAATAAATATATATTCTCTTTGTGAACTCAGAAGAAGAATTATTGGGACAGAAAAACAGATATAGGGAGTAAAACAAAGGCTTAATTTGCGGCTAGAACAAAAATATACCTAGATCGCCTTACATGGTTAAAAAATGAGAAGATATATAAATGCATTCATAATGGGATATCACATTCACTCTCAATAATGTAGTTGTAACGAAATTCTAGATAGACGATTAAAGGCTGAAAAGACCATAGTCATGTTATCAACCTAGTAAATCAATAACTAGATAAATAGACAAGTCGATGAAATTGGTTACTCAACATAATTGTTAATAAATCCATGACTCTAGATCAATTTCATCACATTAATTACGTAAAAATCTTCTCTTTACTCTGGTTAATTGTTCAATAGTTTTTTTCTTTTTCTTTTTTGGTCAGTTACTTCATAAATATTTTTTTATATTTACCATATGAATAAATAATTTGCATTAGTTTAATTTAATAAATAGTTAACTATCAAGTCTCTATGGGAACGATATCTGAACTTTTAATCCTATATTACTTGTACGACCATGTATACTTGCTTTTGCCTTTGGGAGCACCAGTCTTACTTCATTGATCTTCTTGCTTGAACATCGTACTTACTTGAGTTTCTAACTTGACATCCTAGTTACTTGAACTGCTTGCTTACTTCTCCTACTTACTTAATGAGGATAATCCACGTGCTTAAGAAAAACTTAGTAACCTACTAGCTTAAGTAGGTGAAAAGTATGTGTATCACCTGCTAAAAAACAAAAGGGCCATATTAAAGGAAATAAGTAGGTGCATCACCTGCTTAGATATACTTTGTTTATATTAAAAGACACCAAAAGATAAACACAAAGAAAAGATGGGGTACTCATGGGAAAGCCCACGACGCATATTCCCAGGACCATTAATGGTTGTATATATAAATATTTACCAACCATTCTTCTCATTTTTCACTAAGAAAAATATATGCTCACAAGTTCTCTCTCTTCTATGTCCATAATCGTAATAACCCTCCAGCCCATTTTCCATTTTTTGTGCTTTTTCCATGTATTCAGCTTTCCCGTAGTGGCTACACATCATTTATGACTTATTGAGACTGACGGTTTGATGCCCGGATTATTTGTTAGGTCGCTATGACCATTTCCTTTTTTTAGAACTTGAACTTAAGAAATCTTTGACTTTGGTCATCATTCTTGGCAATCATGCTTGGAATCAAATTCCAATAGTTCTATTAGCTCCGGAGCGGGAGTTTTGGTCTAGTGGGACCCTTGGTCAGGGTCTAGGAACTTTAGGTTTGGTTTTGTCTTGTGTTTTGTGTTTTCAAGCCATTTTGGCTTGTAGAGTTGACTTTTGTCAACATTCGGAGAAGACGGCCTTGGTTCGAGTCCAGAGGCTTCCAGGCTTGTTTTTGACCTTTGTGATTCATTTTGAAAATTGTTGGCCAAGAGTTGGTTTTGGGCGTGGGGCCCACTTTTCAATAAATCAACCTCTGTTGGGTTTTCTTAATTTTATTGAGTCTGGAATACCATTTTTAATTGAATAGCTCAGCTCATTTGTGTTTGCGGGACCCCAAATACATACCCAGGGGTCCATCTGTTAAAAGTTTGGCTAAGACATTTCTGGTTGCTTGTATAGTGCAATGGCGGGTTCCTAGCTGCACTTGTGTTAGCGCTTCTGTGCCTGCCTATGCAGGTCTATGTGCTTTCCAGCACTAGCAAGGTCACGCGCCTGTAGCGCCTTCGCCCCTGCGATATGTACGATCCTATGGTGCCTACGCATTGTGGCATGGGCGCGCCTGCGCCTGGCCTGGCCGCCCCTGCGCTCTAGAGGTTAGAAACATATAATCTGTTTAGCCCTTTTTTTTCATTTCATAATTTCCAAAACATCATTTCCTCCATAGGTTTCTGACCCAAAACCTCTATTTTTACTCCTTGATCATTCAAAAAGCTCGGAGGCAAGTATATTTCTGGTTCATGATCGTTGTTGGCTCTAATTTGGAAAGTTTCCACTTCTGAATTCCTCTTCTTCTCCATTTCATTCAAAGTTTCCCCAAAGAAATTTTCTACTATATTCCTGAGCTCTAAGCTTCAATTTCTTGTGGGCTGATTCCGTTCGCGCTCAGCATTTGCGCATGGGTTCTTTAACTCGTTGCAAACATAATGGCAATTTTTGTTTTCCATTTCATTGTGCAAGCCCCGAGGGTCATTTTCCAACCTGATTTCTGGCTCAAATTTCCGTATAATAATATAGTTGTCATTCTCCTCGTCTTAACACCTGGATTATGTTTGTGATAGTGTTGCATCTTTCTGAGGCTATTCGGAAAGGGAAGGCATATGAGTGGTGGTGCGTGTTTACGGTTCGGCCCCGAGGTAGGTTACAGTTACTTTCCTACACTAAGTTTTGTTAGATTTTTATATATAATAAGATAGTTGAATGTTAGGTTGGACTTTAGGTAGAATCAGGCTTAAATCTTGTGACTTGTATAATTTGGCCATTTCAGATCATAGATTTGAAGTAATTTTTGCTTATCCTTAGTTTAGGAGATTGTTTAGTCGTTGTGATTAGCCTAGAATCTTTAGCATTCTTTTAGGAGGTTTTAGAGGTAGAGTAGATGATTTTATTAGTTTTTGTAGTTATTTCTCTTATTTTGGCCTTATTGTCGGTTGTGTGTGTAACTGTGGGCCCGAGGCCGTAGATCGGATTGGACAGAGTTCTAAGTCAGTTCTCTAATTTGGACAGTATTTTGCCCTGTTTGCCTTGCTTGTGTGGTAAATTCTTTGGATCTTTAAAGTTATATGCTCATACTGCATTTGCATACCTAGATGTACAGAAAAGAAAGATTTTTAAGGTTTTTGGTTCAAACTTGAGATTTACTATTGTTATCAGTATTTTTGGATTTTAAAGGAGTTATCTTGGGTTTTACTACTGATTTTTGAAAAAGAAAGGAAAAGTACTACTTTTATGTCAGTCCAAGGGATGTTTCCAGACCTTTTCTTCATTTACCTTTATGTTGATGAGCCTGATGATTGATTCCTGGCACCTCGATGATCAGATATCCAGGTTTTACTTTTATGCATTTGTTGATGAGCTCGATGTTGAATTTTGAGCGCCCCAATTATCACATATCTGGGTTTTAGTTTTATGCATTTATTGATGAGCTCGATGTTAAATTCTGAGTCCCCCGATCCCTCATTGTATTGCATTATGCTTGAGAGTACATAGATTGCCTGATGACTTGATTTAATTTTTGTTATTACCTTCTTCTCGATTGGCCTAGTTAATTATGTTTTTGGTTTATAACTAGATTTAGGTGGATCCCTGTAGTTAGATTATTTTCCTGTAATTTATGTTATATATTATCTTTTTACGCTCGGTCGGCCTATGATACCTACTGGGTACCTATTGTTTTGGTACTCATACTACACACTGTATCTTTTTCTGATATATCACCTAGTACGAGCCACCCTCATTGATCATCCTATCATTCGAGGCATGCTGTTGTTCGAATTGTGTTGAGCTCCCGGTGTTTTTAAGACTTTTACTGCTTTCCTTCTACATTTTTGTCTATATTTTAAATTTTGGATAGACATAGCCTGTTGTATAGCTACTCTGTACTTTAGATGCTCTTGTACCGGGGACACCAGGTCCGGGTGGGTTCTTATGTATATTTTGTCTTCTTTTCAAACAGTTTTGGCATCAGATATGTCACCAGTTATGAACAGCTTTGACATCAGATATGTATTTGATTATAAATAGCTTTGACATCAGATATGTCATCAGTATTATATGAGCTATATGTATGTTTTGGGAGTAGTATTTAGCATCGAGTTGGACTAGGTGAGAGTACCCTTAGTCCCAGAACTACGTGCCCCCGTAGGTATTAAGTCCCCTCTGTTGGGCATCAGTTTTTAGTGATCACGCCACAGTAATGCCTTTATACCCTGGCAAGGTATATTGAGTTCTCTCGATGGGGCGGATACATCAAATTCCGTGTAGCTCACATGGTCTATGTCGGTTAGAGAACCTCCCACAGAAAATAGTTATGCTTTTAAAACTTGTGTTTGACTATTACTCAGATTTCAGACTTATGGTTTGTAATTATGTTTCAGTTTATGGTAGTTTAGAGTCATTGCATCAGTTTTATCTTTAAAAGCATGATTTCAGTTATTTAATTATACTTAGCATGTTTTTTTCATCATGTTCACGCATTGCTCATATACTTAGTACATTCCATAGTACTAAAGCATATTGCGTTGTGTACTTTGATGATGCAGATTCAGGTGTACCTTCACAGCTACATGGCTAGAGTTCCCGGCCACTCCCAGTCAGCCTTGGTGATCCCTCATTGTTTGAGGACTAGACCTTACTTTAGTTTGATGTTTTCCTTAACCTTCAGATTGTCGAGTTAGTTGGGGTATTGTCCTATCAACTTCTTATGCTAGTTGTAGAGGCTTTTTAGACATAGTGTTGTGGGGTTCTGTTGGATGATTGTATCTCTTGATTCAACTTTCCATTTATGATATTTTGAGTCTTTATCTATGATTTCTTCCCCTTATCTTTTGTTACGCTTGAGAATTCTATAACCAAAGGTTAGCTTGGGATCCTTGTGGTTCCAAGTCCCATGTTACGTCTAGGGGGTAACCTCGAAGTGTGACAAAATTGGTATCAGAGCCTCAGGTTCAAGAGTCGTAGGATGTCTGAAAGTCGCATCGAGTAGAGTCTTTTTCATGTGTGTGAAGCGCACTACACATATGAGAGGGAAGCTATGAGATGTATTAGAAAAGAAACTTTACTTATTTCATGATCACATTGAGCGATAGAGCTTAAGTCTAATGTTCCTCTAATCCTTATCTTATATATTTCAAATTATGCCTCCTCGTCGTGCTATGCCTCCCCGAGCCGCTCGAACTGCCGCTCCTCAAGTTCTTTTTCCTGATGTAATGAATGATGAGTTTAGGAATGCTATTCACCTACTAGCTCAGACATTATCAAATCAACAGGCTCCTACTCCCTCTCATTCTCAAGGTGGTGTAGCAGCCTGAGTTCGTGAATTTATTCGAATGAACCCACCAGAGTTTTGGTGTTCAAAAGTGGGAGAGGACCCGCTCAATTTTATTGATGAGGTGAAGAAATCTTTTGAGGTTATGCAAGTAGAGGGTGTTGATTGTGTTGAGCTTGTATCCTATCAACTCAAGGATGTGGCTCATATTTGGTTCACCCAATGGAAGGAGGCTAGGGTGAGGGATGCAATCCCCACGACTTGGGAGTGTTTTGACAGAGACTTTCTTGATTGTTTCTTTCCGCGTGAGTTGAGGCAAGAGAAAGTGGAGGAATCTGTGAACTTGAGACAAGGTTTGATGTCGGTGCAAGAGTATAGTTTGAAGTTCACTCAGTTGTCTAGATATGCTCCCTCCATGGTAGCGGACCCGCATGATCAAATCGGCAAGTTTATCTATGGTGTTTCTGATATAGTAAAGAAGGAGTGTAGGTCTTCTTTATTTATTGTTGAGTGACATGAACATCTATCGTCTCATGACTCATGCCCATTAGATTGAGGGTGATAAGCTTAAGAAGACTGCTAGGGAGACCAAGAGAGGTAGATCTGACAGATCAAGTTTTGGTCATCACAGGTCCGGAGGTGGACATCCCTCTTCTTTCCATAAGAAGTCATCAGGCCAGGTTCACTCTTCTGCTAGTGCTCCTACCCAGGCTCATAAGCCTAGTCATGGTCAGGGTTGTAGAGGGTTTGGTTCTTATTTCCAGTCTTAGGATAGTGTTACTAAGGGACCCTCGTACCCATCTTATGCTATATATAGGAAGAATCATGTTGGCGAGTGTTTGGCCGGTTAAGGTTGTTGCTTTGGTTGTGGTCAGGCTGGACATCGTATCAAGAATTTCCCTTAAGCTAGGAAGGGGAGGGGAGGTGGTAGGACTCAGTCTACCCCAACAGCTTCAGGTGGGAGACCATCCCCGCAGGGCACAACTTCTAGTTGTAGTGGTTAGTGCCAGAACCGTCTTTATGCCATGTCCTCTCGTCAGGATCAGGAGAGTTCTCCAGATTTGGTTACCAGTATGTTTAAAGTCTTCTCTCTTGATGTGTTTGCCTTGTTGGATCCCGGTGTATCCTTATCTTTTGTAACCCCTTATGTGGCTTGTAAGTTTGAGATTCATCCTAAATTGCTTTTAGAAACCTTTCATCTTTTTATTCCTGTTGGTGAGTCAGTCCTAGACGAAAGAGTCTATCGAAATCACCCTATCTCAGTCCTTCATAGACTTACTTCAGCAGATTTAGTAGTGTTGGAGATGACTGATTTTGATGTCATTCTTGGTATGGATTGGTTGTATGCATGTTATGCCTCAGTTGATTGTCGTACTCGTGTGGTTAGTTTCAAGTTTCCTAATGAACCTGTCCTAGAATGGCAAGGTAGTCCCTTTTTTTCAAAAGGCTATTTCATATCTTATCTTAGGGCTAGGAAAATGATTTCTAAGGGTTATGTCTATCATATAGTTCAGGTTATGGACACGGAGTCCGAGACTCCGACAATTCAGTCAATTCCTGTGGTGAATGAGTTTTTAGAAGTGTTTCCGAATAATCTGCCCGGATTCCCTCCCGAGCAGGAAGTTGTCTTTGGGATAGACCTTCTTTCGGATACAAATCCTATCTCTATTCCTCCTTATAAAATAGCCCTTGCGAAACTCAAGGAGTTGAAGGATCAGCTGAAAGACTTGCTTTATAAGGGTTTCATAAAGCCTAGTATTTCTCATTGGGGTGCCCCAATTTTGTTTGTTCAGAAGAAGGATGGATCTCTTAGAATGTTTATTGATTACAGTCAATTGAACAAGGTCACAATCAAGAATAAGTATCCCATTCCTGGGATTGATGACTTGTTCGATCAGCTTCAGGGTGCTAATTTCTTCTCCAAAATTGACCTTAGATTTGGATATCATTAGCTTTGGGATTGGGAATGTGATACCCTAAGACAACCTTCAGGACTCGGTATGGTCATTATGAGTTTTTTGTTATGTCTTTTGGTCTAACGAATGCTCCTGTAGCTTTTATGGATTTGATGAACCGTGTGTTCAAACTGTATTTGGTTATGTTCATGATTGTTTTCATTGATGATATCCTCATCTACTCTCGGAGTGAGGAGGAGCATGTGGATCACTTGAGGGTTGTGTTGCAAACTCTCAAGGATAGGCAGTTGTTTAGACAGCTTAAGGTGCATGAGAAGAACTACCCTACTCATGATCTTGAGCTAGCGGCTGTGGTTTTTGCATTAATGAGTTAGAGACACTACTTGTATGGTGTGCATGTGGATGTTTTCACCGATCATAAAAGTCTTCAATATGTGTTCACTCAGAAGGAATTGAATCTGCGACAAAGGAGATGGCTTGAGATCCTTAAGGATTATGATATGGGTGTGCTTTACCATCCAGGTAAGGCCAATGTTGTGGCGGATGCTTTGAGTAGACTGGGAACTCTAGCCACGAACCTGAGAAGGGACGCCTGAATCTGCATCATCAAAGGATGCAGCGCAATATGCGTTAGTACTATGGAATGTACTAACTATGTGAGCAATGCATGAAACATGATAAAATCAGTTTAAAACATGCTTAAGGATGAACTTATTACATAAAGAGGGACCATAAATAAATATCAAGGTATAAAACATGACATGGAACAAAGCTTAAGTTTCATAATATCGATTCATATAACTTCATAGCTTGAAAATAAACATGTGGGAGTTTCACTTAACCGATATTAAACCATGCTAAGCTACATGGAGTTCAGTGTCTTGCACCCACACTGAAAGAGTTGTCCTAACCGGCCAAGGTTAGAACCATTTAATACCAGGATCCTATGATAATAAGCTTCAACACGTGCAACCTACAAAGGCAATGTAGTTTTGTACTTGGGTTATATGAACCCTCGTCTCTCAGTGCTAAATACTACTCCCAAAACATAATAATAACATGAGCTCATATACATGTGACATATCTAATTCCAATCTTGTTCATGACTTTTTCATACTTGTTCATACCCCGGATCTTCATACTCCTCATCGGGTGTCTTACCTTGCATCATATTTCATAACATGGAAAAAAACCTGCATACTTCATGACTTGTAAAAATTTGCATGGCTCTAGTTCAATTTTCATAAAACATATACTTTCATAGAATTATAGGAACTAGGAATGCAACTTCATAAATACATAACGGCCATGATATCTAATCATGCCAACATTCTCTTGAAAATATGCAGTTTCATGGGTTCATGCTAGAAATCAACTTTCATGCTTGGACTTTCAAAACCAATAAGAAAATCATAATCAAATCATGAGTAATCAAGAGGAAACCATGAATTTAAACATACAAACTGATTTTATAAACTTTCCCCAATTTTAGATTAAAACCCTAATTTCATACCTTCATAAATCAAAATGAGAATTTGGGGATTTGGGAACAAGGGTGAAAGGAACCCATCGTTAAAACCCACATACCTTGGTGGAAGATTTCCCACTTGATTTGGAAAAGATTAGGAGGCTTGACTTGGAGTTTGGAGACTTGAGCTTCAAGGAGAATTTCCCTTTTTGAGTGAAGAATGAGGAACTTAGGATAAACTTAGGATAATATGGGTGGAAATCCTACTAGAAATAGTCAAAATGACTTCACTTAGTAGTTAAAAAGGGTGGGAAATGACTAAAATGCCTCTGGGACTTAAATGAAAAATTTCAGGAAATTGGGCCGCCTTACGGGTTACTCGACGGGCTTCGTGCCCACGACGGCCCATCGGCCAAGGCGTCAGGCTGGGGTACTTTGGTTGAGGTCTGTTGGGCTCTTCTGACGGTGAGCACCCACGGCCCGTCGCTGTTGCGACGCCCGTGGTCTAGTCCAACGGGAAAGATGGGTGATGGGGATGAGTGGCTGGACCATCCCGATGGTGGGGTCCTACGTGCCATCGCACCTACGACGCCCGTCGTGGCCTCCCGTCGGACTGAGGCAGCTGACATAACCTAACTATTTGGTCTTCACAGGGAATCCCATGGGCCATGTGAGCTACGATGCCCGTGGCACTACCCGTGGTGACCCAATCGTTTGCAGGAAATGCAGCAACCTTGATGGATTCAGGATTCAATAGCTGGATACGTTTCTGGAGTGTGTTACAATATCTCCCCCTTAGGATCATTCTTCCTCGATTGAATACTAAATAAGGGAAACTGAGGGGAAAACATCCCAACCAACATCAGACATAGAAATCAAGGGTTAATCATGATAATTGAATTCCTTAACTTGAAAACACGATAAACTAACTTCATAAAACATAGATGCATGCTAGAATCATGAGAGGAACTGATGGAAAAGAATCGGAGGTACTTACTAAGGAGGAAACTAGTACCTTAAGATGGAACTAAGTCGGAAGGAAAGAGATGAGGATATTTGGCCTTCATGGCCTCTTCCGCTTCCCAAGTAGCCCATTCTACAAGCTGACTCCTCCAAAGGACTCTTACCGAAATGACTTCTTTGTTTCTCAACCTCCGAATCTGATGATCAACAATCTCCACAGGAACCTCCTCATAGGTGAGACTATCCTTCGAACCCACATCTTCTAAAGGAACAATCAGGCTTGGATCGCCAACACACTTCTACAACAAGGAAACATGGAAAATTGGATGAACCGCTTCCAACTCCGTTGGCTACTCCAACTCATAAGCAACATTACC
Source organism: Jaltomata sinuosa (assembly GCA_003996215.1). Lineage (NCBI taxonomy): Eukaryota > Viridiplantae > Streptophyta > Magnoliopsida > Solanales > Solanaceae > Jaltomata > Jaltomata sinuosa. The sequence continues at coordinate 116,277 of QJPP01004477.1, forward strand.
AACTCACCTCGAAATCCTATAAGGACCTACAAAATGGGGACTAAGTTATCCTTTCTAGCAAAATATCATCACACCCTTCATGGGTTACACCTTAAGGAAAACCCAATCATCAACTTCAAATTCCAACTCCCTTCTCCTCACATTCACATAAGATTTTTGTCAACTCTGAGCGGACTTCAACCTTTCCCGAATAAACTGAACTTTCCCCATGGTCTCATGCACCGAATCTAGACCAATCAAGGCTGCCTCACCAACCTCGAACAAACCAATAGGAGATCTACACATCCGGCCATAAAGTGCCTCATATCGAGCCATCTGGATGCTTGAGTGAAAGTTGTTGTTGTAGGTTAACTCGATAAGAGGTAAGTGATCATCCCAATTACCTTTGAAGTCTATAACATAAGCTCTCAACATATCCTCTAGATTTTAAATAGTATGCTCTTCCTGGTCGTCTGTATGAGGATGAAAAGTTATGCTATACTTTACCTGAGTACCCAGACCTTTCTGAAATAATCTCCAAAACTGAGATGTAAACTGAGGACCCCTATCATAAATGATAGACAAAGGAACAACATGCAATCAGACTATCTTCCAAATGTAGAGTCTGGCATAATCATCTGTTGTATCCATAGTTTTAATAGCCAAGAAATGGGATGACTTGAACATCTGGTCAACGATTACCCAAATGGAATCATGTTGCCTTCGAGTACGAGGCAAACCCGTAACAAAGTACATATTGACTACTTCCCATTTACAAGTGGGAAGGTCAATATCCTGAAGCATACCACCTGGCCTTTGATATTCCACCTTTACCTGTTGACAGTTGGGACACTTAGCCATAAACCCGGCTATGTCCTTCATTATACCATTCCACCAAAAGAATTCCTGTAAATCACGGTATATCTTAGTGGCACCTGGATGAATGGAATATCTAGAACTGTGAGACTCAGACAAAATCTATTGTCTCAACCCATTAATATCTGGCACACATAAGTGACCCTAATAACGAAGCACTCCATTTCCCCTCTTGGGAGAAAACTTTGACCCTTTGCTGACGAACTACACCCTTAAGCTTAAGTAGAACGGGATCTTGGTCTTGCTTGGATTTCACCTCAGCCACCAAGGATGATTCGGCACCATTGGTGACAATCACACCACCTTAGGTCGAGTCCATAAGTTGAACTCCAAATCGAGCAAGCCTATGAACTTCTTAGACCAATTCCTTCTTTCCACCTTTAATAGAAGCTACACTTCCCATGGACAACATACTCAAAGCGTCTGCCACAACATTGGACTTACCCGGATGGTAAAGCACACTCATATCATAATCTTAAGGAGCTCAAGCCATCTCTTTTGCCACAAATTCAATTCCTTTTGAATGAACACATATTGAAGACTCTTATGATCGGTGAAAACATCAACATGCACACCATACAAGTAATGTCTCCAAATCATCAAAGCAAAGACCACGGCTGCTAGCTCAAGATCATAAGTAGGGTAGTTCTTCTCATGAGTCTTAAGATGTCTAGAAGCATAAGCAATCACCTTACCACGCTTCATCAAGACACAACCCAAACCAATCCTAGAAGCATCACAATACACAACAAAATAATCTAAGCCCACGGGTAGAGTTAACACTAAAGCGGTGGACAATCTAGTCTGCAATTCCTGAAAGTTCTTCTCACACAAGTCGGGCCACAAAAATTTTACCTTCTTCTGAGTCAATTGGGTCAAAGGGGCAGCAATGGAAGAAAAACCTTCCACAAACCTCCTGTAGCTGCTAGGGTAGGCTAAGTCCTACCATCTCCCTACCCCTTCTTAGCTGAAGGGCAATCTCTAAGCAAGTGCCCAGTTTTTCCACACCCATAGCATGCGCCCGTGCCCAAACGACACTCTCCCGGGTGATTCTTTCCATATATGGCACAAACAGGGAAAGAAGGACCCTTAATAACACTTCCCTGAGAATAGGAATAAGAACCAGATCCTCTACCACCCTGATCATGATGAGGCCTCTGGGCCATGGTAGGAGCACTAGTAGAAGAATGAATTGATCCAGATAACTTCTTCTTGAAAGAAGAGCGATGTCCACCTCCAGACCTATGATGACCAAAACCCGATCCCTTGGATCTACCCCCTCTTGTTGTCCCTAGCCATGTCCTTAAGTTTATCAACCTCAATCTGATGGGCATGGGTCATGAGTCGAGAGATGTTCATGTCACTCAACAACAAAGCAGAGCTACACTCTTTCTTCACCACATCATAAACCCCATATATGAATTTTCTCATTTCATCATGCGGGTCCTCTACCATGGAGGGAGCATATCTAGACAACTGAGTGAACTTCAAACTATACTCTTGCACCGACATTGAACCCTGTCTTAAGTTCACAAATTCCTCCACTTTCGCTTGTCTCAACTCACGGGGGAAGAACCTATCAAGAAAGGCTCTCTCAAAACACTCCCAAGTCATGGGGATCGCATCTCTTACCCTAACCTCCTTCCATTGTGTGAACCAAATATGAGTCACATCCTCGAGTTGGTAGGATGCAAGCTCAACACAATCAACCCCAACCAGTTGTATAACTTCAAAGATCTTCTTCACTTCATCAATAAAGTTAAGTGGGTCCTCACTCACTTTTGAACCCAAAAACTCTGGTGGGTTCATACGGATGAAGTCAAAAACTCGAGCCGCTACCCCACCCTGAGGATGAACGGGGGAAAAAGCCTGTTGATTGGCATGAGTGGCCAAAGTGTGGGCTAGCAAATTAATAGCATTCCTAATCTCATCTTTCATGACATCGGGAACCGGAACTTGAAGAGCAGCATTCCGAGTGGCTCGGGGGGTATAGCAAGTCGAAGAGGCATGGTCTGAAAACGCATAAGATAAGGATTAGAAGACATTAAAGTTAAGATCTATCACACGATGTGATCATGAAAGAAGAAAAGTTTTCCTAAAATATCTCATAGCTTCCCTCTCAAATATGTGGCACGCTTCACACACATGAAAAGGACTCTACTTGATGCGGCTTTCAGACATCCTAGGACTCTTAAACCTGAGGCTCTGATACCAAGTTTGTCACGACCGGAGTTACTCCCTAGACATAAAAAAGGACTCGGGACCACAAGGGCCCCAATCTAACCCTTGGGCATATCATTCTAAAGCAAACATGAAGTAAACATAGCAAAAACATCAAAGGTAAAGACGGAATAGTATAAGATAGATGTTCGAGTAAAAGAGATACAACACCCACAATGGGTTACATACAATCTATGTTTGAAAGCCTCCAATCATATCATAATGAGTTGCTAGGACAACACCCTAGCTAACTCGAAGTACGTAAATAAAGTAAAATATAACCTACGAACATGACTAGTCCTCGACCCAAGAGGACTCACCACAGCTGGCGGAGTAAGTGGCCGTGGAACTCTAGCCACGAACCTTAGAAGGGACACCTGAATCTGCATCATCAAAGGATGCAGCACAATATGCGTTAGTACTATGGAATGTACTAAGTATGTGATAAATGCATGAATCATGATAAAATTAGTTTAAAACATGCTTAAGGATGAACTTGTTACATAAAAAAGGACCGTAAATAAATATCAAGGTATAAAACATAAGACATGAAACAAAGCTTAAGTTTCATAATATAGATCCATATAACTTTATAGCTAGAAAATAAACATGTGGGAGTTTCTCTTAACCGATATTAAACCATGCTGAGCTACATGGAGTTTAGTGTCTTGCACCCACACTGAAATAGTTGTCCTAACCGGTGAAGGTTAGAACCATTTCATACCAGGATCCTATCATAATAAGCCTTAACACGGGCAACCTATAGTGGCAACGTAGTTTTGGATTTGGGTTATCTGAACCCTCTTCTCTCGGTGCTAAATACTACTCCCAAAATATAATAATAACATGTTCTCATATACATGTGACATATATAATGTCAAACTTGTTCATACTTGTTCAAGACTTGTTCATACTTATTCATACCCCGTCTCGTCATACTACTCATGAGTTTTAGTTTAGAAAATGGCCCATGAGCATTGATTGAACATCGGGTGTCTTGCTTTGCATCATATTTCATAACATGGAAAAAAACTTGCATATTTCATGACTTGTAAAAATTTGCATGGCTCTAGTTCAATTTTCATAAAACATATACTTTTATAGAATCATAGCAACTAGGCATGCAACTTCATAAATACATAACGTCCATGATATCTAATCATGCCAACATTCTCTTGAAAATATGCAATTTCATGGGTTCATGCTAGAAATCAACTTTCATGCTTGGACTTTAAAAACCAATAAGAGAATCATAATCAAATCATGAGTAATCAAGAGGAAACCATGAATTTAAACAAAGAAACTGATTTTATAAACTATCCCCAATTTTAGATTAAACCCCTAATTTCATAACTTCATAAATCATAATGAGAATTGGAGGATTTGGGCACAAGAGTGAAAGGAACCCATCATTAAAACCCACATACCTTGGTGGAAGATTTCCCACTTGATTTGGAAAATATTAGGAGGCTTGACTTGGAGTTTGGAGACTTGAGCTTCAAGGAAAATTTCCCTTTTTGAGAGAAGAATTAGGAACTTAGGATAGACTTAGGATAATGTGGGTGGAAACCCTGCTAGAAATAGTCAAAAGGACTTCACTTAGTCGTTAAAAGGTGTGGGAAATGACTAAAATGCCCCTGGGACATAAATGAAAATTTTTAGGAAACTGGGTTGCCTTACGGGTTACCCGACGGGCGTCGTGCCCATGATGGCCCATTGATCAAGGCGTCGGGTAGGGGATATTTGGTTGAGGTCTGCTGGGCCTTATTGACGGTGAGCTCCCACGGACCATCTCTCTTGCACTGCCCGTGGTCTAGTCCGTCGAGTAAGCTGGGTGATGGGGAGCAGTGGCTGGACCATCCCGACGATGGGGTACTACGGGCCGTCGCACCTACGATGCCCATCGTGGCTGCCCATCGGACTAAGGCAGCTGGCACAACCCAACTGTCTGGTCTTCACGGGGCACCCCATGAGCCTTCTGAGCTACAACGCCTGTGGCACTCGCCGTGGTGATCCAATAATTTTTAGGAAATATCGCAACCTTGATGGATTCAAGATTCAATAACTGGATACGCTTCTGGAGTCTTCCCAGAGGAATACCTATCGGTCTTGACTTACACTTATCTTGATCTAGACACTCAAGGTGGGGTTTGAGAATTCAAGTCAAAGGGAATGAGTGTCTCACATATTGTACATACCAAGCATGGTTAGAGTAAGGAAATCACCAGCACGAATTATTCGAGAATTCTGGTATGATTGTATACATGATGTAGCATGATTTCATTAGCAATTAAGGCATGTATGAGGACTAAGTATATAAAGTTGAGCATAGTGTGAGACATGAGTTTACATATATAACAAGTATCATGGCGTAAAACTAGAATTTTTAGAATCATAGAGTAAGATTCGAATCGCTGTCTGGAGAAATTTATGTTTGTTCTAGGAACTGAGTAAGGGTGTAAATCCGCATGAAGTCCGTGAATTTGAATTACGACCATGCCGTTGAGACAAAAGACATGAATAGAGTGTTGTAATGATAGAAGTATACCTAAGATGCTAGGATAGAAATATGTCTCTGCACCCCTCCTAACTTCATTCTGACACCCATTAGCATCACTACCCGAGTCTCACAAATCTGACTGATTCTATATCACACCATCTCTCCCTTAGATCTATGATACCTTTATAAGTCTGTGGACCTCTCGCTAACCTCCACACAGAACTATGATCATTTTACTCTAACAGAGAAAAAACTACTCTAGGAGTTAATTTGAATATACATTTTTTTCTATAGTCTAAGGCTCTCCCTTAGCTAAAAGTATTGGCCTAGACCTTTTTATCTAACATAGGGGCTGAACATATCACACTGAATAACTTCCAACCTATCACTTGCAATGACATGTCAAGTTTACATGGTTCTAACTCTCAAAGCACTTTTTTCCTACTGCCCACCTAACCAAATACGTTAAAGCCTGTACCAAGATGCTGAAAATCATCAATCCTTCTCTTGCCCACACATATATATATATATCATGCCTACAAATTCACCCTTTCTACAACTTATCACTGAAACTCTTGCATACACTATACCAAGCCTACCAAAATAATACCACAAAACTATTATTCTCACTCTCATCCTTTCGTTCACATCCTATGCCTGGTCTATACTAGCACAACAACTTACCACTCTTTAGTCCACACCAAGGGATGTATCATCTCATTACCTATCTAATAAAAATATAACTCTAAATACATACTTCAATAAACTATCATTCTCCCGTCTAGGCTACTATTAACTTTATATTTCTGGCTCTAGATTCATTCTACTATTAGTAGATTACAACACACCATCTATAGGGTGGAATCACTACCCAAGTATCTAGGGACACACTTTCCCCTCTTACGGAACAATTAGTAACATAATTCTGGAAGAGAATCTGAGACCACATCGCAAATAGATAATTTGAGATTTACTACTTCTGGCACCTCATATATGAGGTATAGACAATGAAATTGGGAACAATGAAAAAAATTTGGAGGATAAATAGAGTTAAACTCTATCACACGATAAAGAACATGAAAGAAGTGAAGTTTTCCTAAAAATGTCTTGTAACCTCTCCCTTATAAATGTGGTGCACATCACACCCATGAAAAAGACTCTATTTAACGTGGCTTTCAAACACCCAAGGACTCTTGAACTTGATGCTTTAATACCAAGTTTGTCATGCCCCTCAGGCTACCCCCTGAACGTAACATGGGACCTGAGACCACAAGTGATCCCAAGCTAACCCTTGTCCTTATCATGACTTAAACTTAAACAACATAAATACTGAGTAAAAACTTTAAGAGAAGCAATAAGAAACTTAATTTGTTGTATAAATAAAAGTCTAAGAATGACAATTTGAATACAGCTGAATATCAGACTCTATGTTTGAAAGACTCTACTACTGATGAGCTGCTGGGACAGGTCCCCACCTAACTCTCAATACTAAAAATTTAATAAATAAACTAAAATATTGAAAAGAAGTTAAACTCCAAATCCTTGAATAAGGATGACTCACCAAGTTGGCTAGATGTGTTGCCGATCTACTAGCCATGAGCCTTAGAATGGTCTACAGAATCTACATCATAATAGGATGCAACAAAAAGAGGTATGCGGTCAGTACTATGGAATATACTGAGTATGTGAGCTTATGCAAAAGTCATGATAAAAATACGCTTGAAAAAATACTTAAAACTGAAATCATGCATTTGTAGGAGAAATCATAGCATAAGGACTTCAAGTGAAATCATAAGTAAAAATCATAGTTTAAGCATAGATCATAAAGCAATGAGTAAAGCTTGAAAACTGAATATCATATAACTTAGTATCTTGAAAACATTCATGCAAGAGTTTCTCTTAACCGACATTAGACCATGATGAGCTACATGTCGTCCAGTGTCATGCACCCACACAGAAAAAGGTTTTCCTAAACTTTCAAGGTTAGAACCATGTCATAAGGATCTTGTAATAAGTCACGAAGGGCAACCTACGGCGGCAACATAGAGGTCGATTTGGTTTATCTGGAACCCTCATCTCTCGGTGCTAAATACTACTCCCAAAATATATCATGAGGCTCACATACATGTGACATATCTAGATGTAAAAACTATTCATAATCATATTCATAAACCAGATCTTCATAATACTCACAAACCTTGTTTTAGAAAATTATTCATGATTATTGATGGCACATCGGGTGTCTTGTCTTTCCTAATAATTCATATCTTAAAACTTGCATGGAACTATTTCAATTTCAAAATCCCCTGCACTTTCATAAAATATAGGAACTATACATACAATTGCTTCAAATTCATGAAATCATTCTATCAAAGTACACCAATTTGCTTAAATCAATCGATGAATGCAAAATTTGCTAAGTCTAGCCTCCAATTCATAAAATAGGAGTTCACTTATAAAAACCCATACAAATCATGCAATTTAAAATTTGATTTTCATAGTAGAATCATGAGAAAATAATTTATAGAAAATCCCGTGAGGATTGGATAAGAACCCTAATTTGAAAGTTTATAAAATCAATATAGAATTTGGGAGTTTTGGGCATAATGGTGAAATAATACCTTATTGAATACCTACATACCTGAATTGAAACTTTCTTAATCTAGAGCTTGAGAGATGGAGTCTTGAAGATGGGATCCATAGCTTGGAGCTTGGATAATGGAGATCCTTTTCTTCTCTTGGAACTTGTTTGAGAGAATGGAAGAGAACTTAGGCTAAGTGGGAATAAAACCCCTTCTAATTTGCCCAAAATGGCTTAACTTTGGAGTTAAAAGAGTGGAAAATTACAAAAATACCCCTGGGAAAAGAGTAAAAACATCTGAAAATTTCATCATAAGATTCCATGGAAATAAATCATGGCCCATGGAATGAACCACGGTTCGTGGATAGAGGTCGTGATTCTCAGACCACTTTTCAGGCCTCTGGACTGATTTCCACGAGGGGAAACCATGATTCTTGGTTTGATCCATGACCCATGGATCAACCTCATGAATCTCAGGCCAAAAATTGATCTGCAAGTTTGATTTAACTCACTCAAACCAAGGGTCGTGGTTTGATCCACGAGCCATAGATAGCTCTCGTGGTTACTGTCTGTCATTTTGACAGATAGACACATTTTAGTAAAACACTGATAACTTTGTACTTCGGACTCGTATTACTGCGCAGTTGATGGCGTTGGAAAGAAGATTTGAATATCATTAATTTTGTGTATACTTGGTCACCTAACTCTTCATATTCTAGGAGTTATTATCGTTTGAAGTTGACCATTGAAAAATCTTACACTAAAACTCAATCGGCAAGGAAACTTTCAACTCAACTTTATGATAGAGGTTCTTTATGACCCTAACTCATATTTAATTCACCATCAAAACATAAGAATAGGTCTTAATACTTAGATGCATAGAAAATTTATGTAGTTTGGGTCTAACAACATTTGAAGAATGTTTCAGATTTGTCTTACAATTTCTGGGGTGTTACACACATACAACAAGAACAGATACAAATCGTCTCACTCACACGTGGAATAGAGTTTAGACTAGTGATTAGCCAACTACCAGTTCATACACTAGATTAAGCTACTTACCACATTCATATTCATGTTTTCACTCACAGATCCATCAAGGTCAGTCTCAATAGGCTTATTGCAAAGTTGAATCAGGAGGGATCTCCATTTTCACAAACATTACCAAAATAAGACCACATGCTGCATTAAGTTCCTATTTTTATTTCACAAACACACATCTTATTCTAAAGATGTTGGTTCAATAGAAATTAAAAATCCTTAGGGAATGAACATAGTAAGAAAACCCCAAGGACACGAGTACCTTATAGATTCCCTCATGGATTATCTCCCATGCAGTGCCTGATTTAACATCGGGGCACGATGCGAGTGTTTTGGCTACTCATACTTTTCCAAAAACACTATACCAGAATCCAACTAGATGACCAAGATGCCCCCACCCCAACAAAAAAAAATTGTGCACTATTTCTAATCCACTAAAAATAACTAAAACAAGGGAGGCGAGGCATACCTGTGGCGCCTAAGCGCGGTCATCTTGTGTAGTAGTCGAGCCCACTAGATTGGTTCCCATATATTTCTCACTAGTAGAGGCTGCCTTAGTAGTGCTCTCAATATCAACAGTTGCCCGAGCAACTTTATCACTAGTAAGTCCAATAATGGGGTCTGAAGAAAGTAACTTTGTGGTGCCTACAACACCACTCCCTGAGCCGCCAGTACCAATAGCATCTACCTAAATCAGGTTCATGGCTAGGTATTCTCTGAACACTTTATCTTCCTCATTATTTCTCGTCTTCTCAGCTCTTCTATCTTTGTGAGCCAATGATTTTGGGCTTAATAAAGAATCATCGCCCTCCTCACTAACTTTCTTGTCTTTTCTTCACCTCTTTTTCTTAGGATCTGATGGATTGGCCAATGCCTCTTCTTCCTTATCAACATATTTCTTTCAGAGCTCAAGGTTGGCATAGTCCCAAAAATTTAGTATTGGTGAAAGTGGTGAAAGTGGTGAAAGTGGTGCATGTGGCATGACTACGGGAGCTCTGGAGTATATTGAGGTTGGGCATACCTTCAACTAATGAACATCCACTCGAAGTGCTGCTATCAACTCTTTCATTTCAGTAAGCTGAGATGCACCCATTTCATCCAGCTTATCATTGATCCTCTCTTCCATCGACTTTATTGGCCATGCATATCAGCAAATGGTGATATGGCTCTCTTTATAGAGGCGTCAATGATAGACTGGAACTATTCAGAAAAATTCTTCATCTACTCCAATAATTGTATAGTAGTCTGAATAGTGTTGGAAAAATTCATCGAGTGAAAGGCATAGACGGAAGTCAGATTAACCAATAAAGGTGCAGCAGAAGTGGAAAGAGTTGTTAGAGTCTCTGTAATGGAGGTGTCAACCCCGCAATGAGTTAACAATTTTATACTACGAGGGTGTCTTGAAGTAACTGCAACTTCTTCCCTTACTGGTGGAGTTTCCTCATTCAGGCTACCCTTTAGCATAGCCAAGGCAGTAAGATAGGGTGCAACCTCTAATGGTAACACAAAATCATCATGAATGGGGTGGGGTTTAGGTGATTAAATTGTACTTCCTAGACCCAATGGTTTTCTCTTATCTTTGGACCTCTCTAGATAGAGGGTCCAGGTGGCACGCATACTATGATCAATCCCAAAATATTTCAGGACACCAGTATCATTGCACAGATTAGTAAGGAGGAACGGGAAAGGGTATGAAGAACTGGTCTTGGTAACCCTATCCCGTATCTCTTCAGCTATAATCTTCCAAATATTGAGCTTGTATTTGGACAACAATCTAGCCACTAAAACAACCCTGTCAATAGTCCATTGATTGTCTCCACCAGTCGGCATAAGCCTGAACCGCATGATAGCCCACCAGAATTTTGCCTTGAATGTTAGAGAAGCCTTATTAATCTATGGCTTATCCTGATAAAGCAACTTTGGGGCTCCGGTCTATGTGAGAACATTGGCCAACCACTTATTCTGCTCATCCTTACTTTTGTACGGATGGTCGTACTCTAATATGTTGGAAGGTACAACATACTTGGGACCATATAGAAATTTCTTTATAGTGGCGGCCGAGATGTATACTGGGACACCTCATATAGGGACGCTCTCAAGAGCGGGCAAGTATGAAGCTTTCTTACCCTTTTGGCACCGACTCTCTTAGATGGACTGATAGTTAGCATAGAACTCCCTCACAATGGTGGGCTAACTCTTTGTGAAGTGTCTTGTTGGTCCAAGCCAAGTTGTAATGTCAGAAGTATTCTTTTTTCTTGGGGAAGTCTCTCAGCTTGGAAGAGTCTATCCTCCATTCTTCTATAATAGGACGTTTAATATGCCCCTGCGCCATCATTTTGAGCCCATAACCAAAGATCTTTTTTGACCCTTTCACATTCTACCTAGCCATCTCCCGGGGTCTAATATCTTTTGATGTGACCACTAGAGTTGTTCCTGGGGCTTTTGGAGTAGGTGGGGTGGTCACCTTTTCAAGAATAGTGCTTTTAGTATTTGACTACAACCCAACATTAATAGCCTTTCCAGACCCCGGCTGTGAACCATCTTCAGAACTGGACTCCGTTTCTTTTCTATTTGAAACTTAGATGGTGGAGTCTTGTCCTCCCTTTGCCGGTGGAAGAGCCGTGTCGGTCTCATCTTCGGAAATAGTAGACCCAGATGAGGACTTTTCCCCCTCCTCAAATTGGGGGGGAGTGTGTTTTGAAGCTTTCTCCTCTAGGGTGCATCACCTTCTTCCTCTTCATACTGAGAATAATATTATAGCACAATCTCCTCATTGGCAACTTGGCAAGGGGGAGGTTGTCTGATTCACTCTTCTCGCCTTCCAAATCAAATTGATCCTTCAAGCGAGTAGTGATAGCTTTTTCCTATTCTTTTGCAGGATCCCCATCATTTTAGTAGAGTTGGTGGTGCCATATAGTACCTACAGGTGCACTACATTAGTGAACTGAACAAAAAATGAAAAACAAAAAAAGTTACAAATTATTTTTAAAGGTTTTCAGCTTCCCGCGAGCATGGGAGGTCCGACGTCCCACGGGAAATGACATCACGATGAAACAATGGGTCTTTAAGGATTATTTGTCCTCCCACTGTGACTTGCCATGGGTGTGGGAGGACTGACATCCCATCAGGGTCGGGCATCGGAATGGGACAATGACCTTTTCGGGCCATGTTCCACTCCCACGCCCAATTCCGATGCCCGTCGTGGCTCCGACGTCCCGTTGGGAATTCCAATGGGATCATATCAGCATACATTTGTCTCTTTCCTTTCCATTGTCTCAACATTTATCAACCCTCCCCAAACAATCAATATACATAATTGTGAACAAGTGTTCCACACACACGAGCTACACAAATAACTAAACCCTAGTTCCCTTTACTATTAAGTGATACATAAAAATACACACATTTGCATTGGTCATGTCTAGGGTTCACTATAATCGATTATGAAACAATATGTTGTCATATATTCACGAACCCATAGATAATAAAAAACATACTCTTGGTTTGCAACAATATCTTGAAAAACAATTCTTGGATGCTTGTGTGAACTTGCCTAGTGTGCCTTTGTGATTGTTTTATGTTTAAAAGGAACATGGAGGAGTGATGAGCATTAGTGAGGAGTGTGGAGGGGAGGTGATCGTGGGTGATGGATGAGAGATTATGGTAGAGAAATTAGAGTGGAGGGAGTTTAGGAGTTTGACCTTAATTGAATAAGGTCAATTTTAATTAAAACGCGGGTAATGGGGAAGAGAGTCCGCGTCAGGTTGGGTCACCACTTAAATTATAAAAAAAATTACCCCTTGACCGACCCAGATGATGTGTAATGTGATTCCCATTTGGCATGCAATGGGTCATCACACTTCAAACTTACCTAGGCGTGGCAGGCTTATTTCCCACGCCCATTGAGGTTATAATGGCCCATCATGTCATCTCATGGGAATTGGCCAGTGGGTTTTACCCTTGCTCTTGTGTTGGCACGCCTATTTACCACTGGCATGGGACCTGCCACGTCCCATCAGCAATGTGCGTGGGACCCCTTTTGTGCATAACATTCTTTGGTAAGTTTCAACACCTCTTGCACACTCAAACAAATGTTAGTTCATGGGTTGACTCCCATGCAGTGCCTGATTTAACATCACAGCATGACGCATGTTACTTGACTACTCAGACTTTATCAAGTTTCATTCATGGGTTGCCTCATACGCAACGCTTGATTAAACATCGCGGCATGACGTAGGTCACTTGGTTACTTTGACTTTACCAAGTTCCCAAGCTTCAACCAACTTGATCTCTTTAGCATCTCCCAAATAGTCTTTTACACGCTGACCATTTGCCTTGAACCACTATCCATCACGACTTTCAATATCTATAGCACCATGTTTGGATACTTACACCACCCAAAATGGTCCCATGCATTTAGACTTGAGCTTTCATGGAAATAAGCATTGTTTTGAATTGTAGAGTAGGACCAGCCCGCCCGGCTGAAAATCTCTCTTCTCAATCTTCTGTTCATGGTACCTCTTCATCTTCTCCTTATACAGTTCTTAACTTTCATACGTATTAAGATAAAACTCATCAAGTTCACTCAACTGACCAAGTCGCAGATAGGATGCGGCATACCAGTCCAAGTTTAGCTTCTTAAGCGCCCACATGGCCTTATGTTCAAGCTCTACAGGAAGATGACATGCCTTCCCAAACACAAGATTATAGGGTGACATAACTATAGGTGTTTTGTAGGCTGTCCGATATGCCCATAGGGCATCATCAAGCTTCCTAGACCAATCTTTTCTATGCATATTCATTGTCTTCACAAGGATGGACTTTATTTAACGATTTGAGACCTCTACCTGCCCACTCATTTGTAGATGAAAAGGTGTCGCCACACTGTGTCTCATCCCATATTTCTCAAGTAGAGCCCTGAATAGCGTATTACATAAATGAGACCCTCCATCACTGATAATTGCATATGGTGTGCCAAATCTACAGATGATATTTCATTTCAAGAACGTTGTGACACTCTTGCCTTCATTGTTGGGAAGCGCTACTGCCTCTACCCATTTTTACACATAGTCAACAACAATTAATATATACCTCATACCATTCAATATCATAAAAGGACCCATGAAATATATTCCACATACATTAAATAGTTGAATCACAAGGATAAGAGTGAGAGGAAGCTCATGCTTCTTTGATATACCCCCTTCCCTTTGGCATCAATTACAGGCCCGCGCGTACTCATGTGCATCCTTATGGAGGGTCGGCCAATAGTAGCTACATTGCATAATCTTGTGGGTTGTCTGGGTTACACCATAATATCCCCCCACAGGAGAGAAGTGGCATGCCTCAAGTATATCTTCCATATTTGTCTCAGCTATACATATGCGGATCATGGTGTCACCTCATACATGGAACAAATAAGGCTCTTCCTAAAAAAACTTCTTCACATCAGACAAGAACTTCCTTCACTGATGGACTGTCAGGTCTGGAGGAACTATATCACCTGCTAAATAGTTAGAAATTTCTGCATAACATGGGATCAAATCCTGAGAAGCAACCAATACTTGTTCATCTGGGAAGCATCATCAATCTCAAGCTCTTCTTTCAACTGAAACATAGGCTCATCTTTAAGTATGGACAAGTGATCATCCACTTGATTTTCAGTACCTTTGCGATCATTGACTTCAAAGACAAATTCTTTCAATAGTAGTACCTAACGAATCAACCTAGGCTTTGCATCATTTTTCATTATAAGATACCTGAGAGATGCATGGTTTGTGTGAACAATCACCTTGGTGCAAAGCAAATAAGATCTAACCTTTTCTAATGCAAACACCATAGCTATCAGCTCCTGTTCTGTCACATTATAGTTCTTCTGGGCAGGGTTCAGTGCTTTACTAACATAGTAAATTGGGTGAAGAATCTTCTCACGTCTCTCGCCTAGGACTTCTCCTAGCGCTACTCCACTTGCATCACATATTACCTCAAATGGCTCATACCAATAAGGAGAAACAATAATGGGGGTTGAGATCAACTGCATTTTAAAGCACTTGAATTCCTTCAAACATGCCTCATCAAACACAAACTTCACATCCTTCTCTAATAGTTTGCATAGGTGATGTGCAATCTTTGAGAAGTTCTTTATGAACCTTTGATAGAACCTAGCATTCCCTAAGAAACTTCGAATACCCTTCACTGAGATTGGAGGAGTAAACTATTCAATCACCTCAATCTTGGCCTTATCAACCTCAATAACTTTTTAAGAAATCCAGTGACCCAACACAATGCCTTATTTGACCATGAAATGACACTTCTCCCAGTTCAGCACCAAATTACACTCTTCACATCTTTGCAGCATACAACTCAGATAGGATAAAGAATCATCAAATGCATCACCTACAACAAAGAAATCATCCATGAATACCTTAATAGTGTCCTCCACCATGTCTGAGAAGATTGATATCATACATCTTTGAAAGGTTGTTGGTGCATTACAAAATCCGAATGGCATCTTCTTTAATGCGAATGCCGTATATAGGCATGTGAAAGTCATCTTATATTGGTCTTTAGTAGCGATCAAAATCTGATTGTATCCTGAGTACCCATTAAGAAAACAATACTATCCTCTACCAGTAAGATGGTCTAACATCTAATCTATAAATGACATCAAAAAAAGATCCTTCTTAGTCCATGCATTCAGTTTTCTGTAATCCATACAAACACGCTAGCATGTGACTGGTCTGATAGGAATCAGTTCATTCTTAGCATTAGGAACCACATTGATTCCACCCTTTTTTTACACACATTGAACTAGACTCACCCACTTACTGTCTGCAATCGGATAAACCACGCCTGTGTCCATCCACTTAATATTTTTCTTGACCACCTTTTGCATAGGGTGATTCAATCTACGTTGATGCTCAGAACATGGGATGGAATTTGGTTCAAGCTAAATTTTATGCGTACATATACCTAGTGGAATGCTAATGATATCTGCAATAGACCAACCAATGGAACTCTTGAACTTCTTCAATATGAACACAAGAGCCTCAACTTTCCCATCACTTAAATTAGCAGCGATAATCACAGGCAAAGTATTATTGGCTCCCAAGAAAACATATTGCAAGTATGATAGAAGTGCCTTGAGCTCCAAGACTAGAGGCTCCTCAATGGATGGTCTGGATGGTGGAGTTACTCTATTAGTGTGGGGGATTCCAAGCCCAACTATCTAAATACTACCAACGACATCAAATTTATGCTTGCACCCAAGTAACAAAGTGCCTTGGCAAAGTAGAACGATCTAACAGTACAAGGGATAGTGAAAGCTATAGGGTCTTCCCTTTTCTACACAAGAGAACGGGAACATATTACACTATAATGGTACAAAGAGTCTGCAGGCTCTAAGCTGCCAGTTCTCTTCTTCATCACCATGTCCTTCATGAACATCGCATATATAGGCGTTTGTTCCAGTGCTTCAACCAAAGGAATATTAACTGAAATTTGCTTCAACATAGAGATGAATTTCCTATACTTTCCTTCTTTGGCCTTATTGTCCAATCTATATCAGAAGGGTGTAGGAGGTTGAGGCATAGGCTTTACAACTTCAAGAACCTCCTTCTCCTTCCTCTTGATCTCAGCTGGCTCTTTTTGAATTCATATATCTTCACCACTATTTACTATAGATTCAACCACAACCTCAGGTCCATCTATTTCAGGCTCAATCAGTTACGCAACAATTATAAGGATAGGCGGGTCAACAGTCTTTTTTCCATTTTGAGTAGTCACTGCCATGCAATGTCTATCATTCATTGAATTTTGAACTTATCACTGGGCAGATTACATTTTTTATCCTGGTTTGGGGCCATGGACATATGCCTCAACTGTGTCTCGATCTACTTGATTGCGATGACATATGACTCTACTTTTAGATTTATGCCTAAGATGTTAGCACACATCTCTTTCAAGTTACCATAAGTGGACTCTACCTTCTACAACACCTTGGCCAATATCTCTTTGATTGCTAGCTACTCTGATCCTACTTTATGGTTTCCAAGAGGGAGATACATGCCTTTTCTATCATTCTTGTAGGAATCCCTCTTGTTCTAGTAATCATCTATATCTTTGACCCTACTTCTATCCTTGAAACCTGATCTGTTATAGTGGTTATCTCTATCTCTTTTATTATCTCTATATCTGTTCCGACCTCGATTTCCTTGGCTATTGGCCCAGAAACCCACCACTTGATCATTTAAATAGTTAGTTTCTTCATCAAATTTATGCCCATCCTTTTTTGGTGCCTTACCTTATGAACCTACAACATTCACCTTCTATGGTCCGTTATTCAGAATTTTATTTTTAATCAGATCCACACTTATCTTTAATCTGGCAACCACCTATCTAAGCTTCTGCAACTCTTGCTGATTTAAGGATTTCCCAACAATATAAGTTCTTGTATAAATCTCAGATTCTCTAGTATCCCAAGCCCTATTCATCTGTGTAACCCTATCAAGCATCTCAGAAGCTTCTGTAAAAGTGTTTTCCATCAATTATCCCCTCGTGAATATGTCAGCGACTGCCTTGGTGTTTGTGTTCAATGCTCTATAGAAAATCTCCACTAAATGATCTTGAGGGATTCCATGATTCGTCACTTGTTTCAAGTTCTTATTGAACCTAAGTCATATCTCATATAGTACCTCGATGTTCAACTGCTTGAAGTTATATATCTCCTACTTGAGCTACAAAATCTTTAATGGAGGGAAAAACCTCCTCAAAAACTAACTCTTCACTTCCCTCCATGTAAATATTAAACTATCAAGGAGCTCAGTAAACCATAGTGTCGCTTCTCCAGTCAAAAAAATGGGAATAACTAAAACTTGATAGTATCTTGGTCTACCTCCGCAAGGTTGTAAGTCTTGCAGATCCCCATAAAATTCACCAAGTGCATATTTGCATTATCAGTGGGCTTGCCAGCAAATAATCCCTTTAGATTTAGCAGTTCCATCATACTGCTAGTAATGTCAAACTTTGTACCATCGGGCAGTGGTGGCAATACTATGGGGCCTGTTGTCCCTGCATCATTGAAATTATCATCATCAAGATTGTAGTAAGGGATATGTCGGGTTTGTTGATTTTGGTGACCCATATTTCCTCGTAGTGCAACTGGATCTTGAGGTGCATTGCATCGGGCTACCTCATCTCTCGCAGCTTGGGCATTTAGTACGTCTTAATAAGAAGATTCTTTCCATGCTTGGATTGCATATTCAGCTACAACATTTTCATTTTCTGGGTCTGTGGCAACCTGAGCATCCTGCGAAATTTAGGAAGATTCATTTCCCTACTGCTTTTGCTGTTCTTCGGCAAATATCCGAGCTGTGGCCTATTTGGGTGTCTCAAAAACCCCTTCCTTAACCAACTTTCTTATTGTTTATTGGAGTTTGGGATCAAATGGAATCAGGGGATTACTTTGGCTCCTTGTACTGGGCATGCACAAGTGTGCAACTTGTGGAACAAAGCAAAAACAAAAAAAAGGTAAAATGAGGAAATAAGGACTAATAGTGAAATAAATAGAATCTCTCTTAATCCTAAACTTTATTCCCCGGAAATGGTGCCAAAATTTGATACACCCAAATTACACCTCCAAAAGAAGTATAAAGTGGTCAATATTCCAATATAGAACCCAATAAATGTTGGGGTCGATCCTACAAGAAATATGGTAGGACTAGGGTCTACTATGTTTATTCATGATCTTAGCCATTTATTTCCCTAAAGGGGGATTTTATAGTAACAAGTAATGTTTGTAGTTATAACTCGAAAAAGTAACAAAGTAACAATTTTCAAGTATTATGATCAATGACAGAAACGACTAGGGTATTATTCCCCATAAGTTCATAACGCAGTAAGGAGTTGTACTAGCAATCTAGGTAGGTTCAATGCATGCAAGATTGGTAAGGTAGGTTCTCCCAAGTGTATGGGTGCCAAAATAGAAGAATGTCACCAAGCAACTTGGTCAGTGTACGGGTGTTTGCTTTTCTAACCCTTACCAGTGATCCTAGTTTAGCTTTCCATGGGTAAGTTCAAGCTAATTAGGTGAGGGTTGGTAGCCTCAAATATCCATTGTGTAATCCCCTTTCCCATTCATTACCCTTTTGGTAAAGCAAGAAAGAATAAGGCGAGTTCTAACATTCACAACCGTTAAAAAGCAATCAAAATGAGAGAAAGAACAATACATACATGAACACCATTCTAGGATTACTAAGTACTTTGTCTACTTTGTTAATCCTTCATGGTACCCAAAACCTTAGTTGTGCATTTAGCTACTCATAGTTGTAAGAGAACAATCAGATTTAGATGAAGAGATCATGATTATAACTTACAAAAAAAAATAGAGAAAACCAGAATCTTGTATTCTCAAGAACACTTCAATAATCAAGAACAATAATCGAATTCTCAAAAGTATGGAATAATATAATCAACAATAAGTTATGATGTCTCAAAGTTGCATAATAATTGCGTAACTCCTAAAATTAAACCCTAGGCAATGTATTTATAGATAACAAAGACCAAATCCTAACAGAACTAGGAGAGATGGAATGCAACATTTTTGATGTGTAGGATCCATGTATAACACCCCGTACCTTTCAAAACCTATGTGACTAAGTAAATATCGACGAAGGTATTTGAGCTCGAGATTGTGAAGGGGTACTTTGGCCTAGAATTTGAAATGGTCAAATGTATATAAGTGTTAAGTTAAATTATCAGGAGGAGGGTTTTGAAAATGAGATAAAACAAGTGAGGTACTTGCTCGACTTATCTAAGCTCTTAGGTGACAAGTAGGTGCATCACCTACCTACGCTAACGAACTAAGTTCCGAGGGCCGATTACGGGCAGCAACACCATGGATTATTAGACCTAATGGTAGCACAAATGAAGCTTAAAGTTGGCCCATCAAAGCACAACCAAATCTGGCCCAAACAACTACAAAAGTTAGCCACCAATATTGACCACATTTTGACCCAAGAGAAGCCCAAAATCAGCCCCAAAACTTAACCCTTTTGAGGCCCAAGCAAAGGGTAATTTTGGCCCAAGTTTCTTGACCCATTTTGGCCCAAATATACTCAAAAAAGTCGGCCAAAAAGGTCCCTTTATATAGGGCTTTTGCTGATCAATGTTCGTCACAAAAAAGCTGGAAAATTCTCTCTTATCTCATTTCCTTTTTGGCAGCCCTTCTTTCCCTTTAGGGTTCTAAGAAGACCAAGATTAATTGAAGCTTAAGGTGAGTTAAACAACTTGTTATCTTGGTATTAATCTACTACATATAGCTAGTATATCCTATGGTAAGAAAGACATGAACTATGGCAGCCCCTTTCTTATGATTTAACACATGGAAATTGTGTAACAATTAAGAGATTTCTTCTTCTCTTGTTGGTGTATGTGTAGGGGGTACTTAAGATTTTAAAGCATCAATAAAAATAGGATAAAAACACCCCTTCAAGTGTGGTAAGTACTCTGCCCATAACCATATTTTTGGATTGAAGTTCGGATAGACAATTGTTGTTGAATTATTGTTAAGAACTCACGGGACGGCGATCGGAAGCCGTGGGTTCAATGTGTTGCTATTGTATTTCGACATGGTGAGTTGTGTAGGGGCTGTTTGATGTGTTTTGTATTATTGGAGGCAGTAGGTTGGTGTGTGTGTGATGTGTATTGGATAGGGGAGAAAGGTGTGATGATACACCTTTAATTAATGCAAAATGCATAAATCTGCCCGGGAAATGTTTAGCTACTGTTTTGGGAATGTTGCAGCAGGTTTAAGAGCTAATATTAGCTTCATTATACCCTTGTGTTGTAGATTAACTTAATAAAGGAAAGTCCAAGTTGTGGTAAGCGCAATCTTCGGAAAGAACGAGGTATGTTAAGGCTTCTTTATTCCTTATCGGCATGAATCTAGAAATAGAACTCTAAATCTCCAAAAGAAGGAATTTGAGTATTTTGTTGTAAGAGAGCTGATTTGGTAACTCAACAAGTCTTAAGGAACTAATTTATACATTATGGTGATTCAAGTCGCCTTCTTATAAAAATCCGATTCTTTTTGCACGAAATGTAAGTTATCCTTTTGTCAAGTTTCTTCTTTGTATTGTGATCTCTAATCAAGCTTTAGAAAGTATACAATGAAAGTTAGAAAGTCAAATCCCCATTTATATGTGTTTGGTATGTTGATTCCAACACCTAGTAAGCCAAGGCTAAAGAAGTTATCTACATGAACCTTCATAAATAACAAGAATAGCTTTGAAGGTCAATCTAGTAATACACTTATTATGTGTGGTTTGCGTGTTAGTGTGCACCGAGGTGCTACTGCCATATTGAGGCTATTATATACATAGTGTGCACCGAGGTGCTACTGCCATATTGAGGCCATTATCCACATAGTGTGCACCGAGGTGCTACTGCCATATTGAGGCCATTATATACATAGTGTGCGCCGAGGCGCTACTGCCATATTGAGGCTATTAAATACAGGGTGCGCCGAGGCACTGTTGTGGTTCAGTGTGGGTTATAAATAGTGAGTTGCAGCGTGAGTTAATGCATGTGTTGTGTTCTAAAAAAGAATAAAGGAGAAAGAGCTTAACGAGTCTTACCAATTACAGTTTACAAGTTTCATATTTTATCTTGTTCGGATTTACTACTTGCGACTTGCTTTTATGTTTCTACCTTACATGTCAGTACATTATTATCGTACTGACGTCCCCATTGCCTGGGGGCGCTGCATACATGCCTGCAGGTCCAGACAGATACCCAGACAGATCTCTTCAGTAGGAGTTGCGGAGTTCAACCATTTTGGTAAGCTCCATTCTTCCTGGAGCTGACGAGCCAGAGGTCTAGCTTATATTTTGACCAGGTTATATATATGTACAGCTTATGGGTAGTCCAGGGCCCTGTCCTGGATATGAGATATTTTACTTACTCCTAGAGGCTTGTAGACGTGTATATGTATATTAGTGGTAGGTATGGCCTTGTCGGCCTTGTTATTAGCTATCTACTATGATAATAGCCTTGTCGGCCTTGAGTTACTTAACTACTATTGAGCTTTTAGTGTTTCAAATTGCTATTCTTAGAGACCTTGTCGGTCTCAGACCCCCAACAGGTTCAACAGAGATACACTCTATTTTGGCACCCTCGGCCTTTTGGGGCTCCGAGTGTCGGTCATGCCTCCCATGTTTTGGGGCGTGACAAACTTGGTATCAGAGCACGTCGAATCCCAGGGAGTCTACAAGCCGTGTCTAGTAGAGTCTTGTTTATGGGTGTGTTGTGCACCATACCTATAATCATGAGGCTACGGGACATTTAGGGAATGTTATCCTTCTTTCATTTGCTAGATCGTGCAATAGAGCGAGGTCATAAGATGTTTGAAGTCTAATTCATGTTTTTCTCTTCCTTGTCTACAGAAATGCCTGTGACTAGACACATGAGTAGCCGACGGGTTGGCACGGATACGGGGGAAGGTACTAGTCGTTCCCCGCCTATCCGATTGGATAGATTTGAGGCTCAAAGTGAATCACCGACACCAGAGATCCCAGTTTATCAAGTACTTGATGAGACTAGAGGGGATCCAGTACCCCTGACCCCACCTGCTCCAGTGGCATCTGAGATAGCTAGAGATGAACCAGCACATGTAGCTCCTCCACCTGAAGCAGGGGACCAGGACATCAGGAGTGCTGTTCGATTATTGACCCAGATGGTAGCCACACAACAACAACAAATTGGGGCATCAACGAGTGCTAGGTCAGGTGGCTCAGAAAGTTCTAGGGCTCGAGAGTTTATCAGCCTAAGTCCTCCTATATTTACAGGCTCTGACCCACGTGAGGATCCTCAGGAGTTTATTGATCAGACATATCGAGTACTTCGAGTCTTGCATGCAACAGTAGTGGAGGCAGTGGAGTTTGCATCTTTCAGGTTACGAGATGTGGCCATTTTATGGTTCGAGGCTTGGGATCGGTATAGGGGATCAAATGCACCCCAGCTGAGTGGGAGGAATTTTCAGAGGCCTTCCTAGCTCACTATCTTCCACAGGAGGTTCGAGAGGCCAGACTTGATCAATTTCTAGCCCTTAGGCAGGGCAATATGAATGTTCGACAATATAGCCTCAGATTTAATTCATTAGCCAGGTATGCCCCCGATATTGTGAGTACGATGCGAGCTAGAGTTCATCGATATGTGCGTGGTCTTAAGGATGAATTGATTAAGGGATTAACAATAGCAGCCACACAAGAGGAGATGAATATTTCTAAGATACAGGCTATTGCTCAGACTGCAGAGGATCTTGAAGTACAAATTGGAGATAACCAAAGCCGAGAAAGGGATCAGAATAAGAGGGCTAGATCTATTGGGTCCTATGTAGAGCCACGAGGTAATGTTAGGCCAAATTTTAATAGGCGATCACCCACCCTACTAGTGGTGCCCCATATCAGTTGCAAAGGCAGAGGTATGATCGTTTTTCTCAGACTGGACCAGGCCATAGTTCTGGTGCATCCAGTTCCTATCGCCAGGGGAATTCAGGTCAGATGAGGCCACCTTTGCCACCTTGTGTTCAGTGCGGTAGGAAGCATCCTGGGATATGTCGCCTGGGTTCAGATACTGGTTATTTGTGTGGGCATCCTGGTCACTTTATGCGAGACTGTCCGAGTAGAGGTAGGAGTGAGATATCCCATCCTACAGGGTCGATGGCAGCTTCTTCATCTACTATTCGTCCCCCAAGGACAGGACAACAGGCTACACCAGGTCGTGGTAGAGGTAGGGGAGGAGGAGGAGCATCCAGTTCAGGCAGTGGTCAGAATCGCACTTATGCTCTAGCCGGTCGCCAGGACTTGGAATCATCACCTGATGTTGTTACAGGTACATTGACTATTTTTACTCATGCTGTTTATGCACTTATAGATCCTGGCTCTACTCTTTCATATGTTACCCCGCTCGTTGCTAGTAAGTTGGGGGTAGGCCCTGAGTTATTGCCTAGCCCATTTGTTGTATCCACGCCAGTTGGTGAATCTATTATAGCTAGACGAGTTTATCGAGATTGTGCAGTGTGGATTTATGACCATCTCACTTCAGCTGATCTAATCGAATTAGATATGATTGACTTCGATGTCATTATGGGCATGGGCTGGTTAGCTGCATGTTATGCTAATATCGATTGTAGAAATAAGGTTGTCAAATTCCATTTTTCGGAAGAAACAATCCTGGAATGGAAAGGTAATGCTGCCACGCCAAGGGGTAGGTTTATTTCCTACCTTAAAGCCCAGAAAATGATTTCTAAAGGCTATATTTATCATTTAGTCCGAGTACAAAGCACAGAGGATGGACCAGTGACTCCTCAATCAGTTCCCGTGGTGAGTCAATTTCTAGATGTATTCCCGGATGAGCTTCCAGGAATCCCTTCAGAAAGGGAAATTGAGTTTGCCATTGATCTACTCCCAGATACTCAGCCAATATCAATTCCCCCTTACAGGATGGCTCCTGCAGAATTAAGAGAGTTAAAGGAACAACTAAAGGATCTACTCGAAAAAGGCTTCATTAGGCCTAGTACATCGCCATGGGGCGCACCAGTTTTGTTTGTTCGTAAGAAGGATGGGTCCTTGAGAATGTGTATCGATTACCGACAACTGAACAAAGTTACAATCAAGAATAAGTATCCTCTTCCAAGGATTGATGACCTTTTTGATCAGTTGCAAGGCGCCAAATGTTTTTCAAAGATTGATTTGCGGTCGGGGTATCACCAGTTACGTGTTAAAGGGGTAGATGTTCCAAAAACAGCCTTTAGGACAAGGTATGGCCACTTTGAATTTCTAGTAATGCCTTTTGGGCTTACTAATGCCCCAGCAGCTTTTATGGACCTAATGAATCGGGTATTCAAGCCATTCCTAGATGTATTCGTGATCGTATTTATTGACGATATCCTGATTTACTCGCGGTCCAAAGCCGAACATGCTGATCATTTACGTGCAGTATTGCAAACACTTCAGACTCATAAATTATATGCGAAGTTCTCCAAATGTGAGTTTTGGTTGACTTCGGTGGCTTTTCTTGGCCATATAGTTACAGACGAAGGTATTAGAGTTGACGGCCAAAAGATTGAAGCAGTAAAGAATTGGCCGAGGCCCTTGAATGCTACAGAAATCCGTAGTTTTTTGGGCTTAGCAGGTTATTACCGAAGGTTTGTAGAAGGGTTTTCTTCTATATCTGCACCATTGACAAAGTTGACTCATAAAGCTGCCAAGTTCCAGTGGTCTGATGCATGTGAGCAGAGTTTTCAGGAGTTGAAGGACAAGCTTACTTCATCACCTGTCTTAA